>VMDO01014861.1:0-53078 GCA_007922755.1 Pedetes capensis | reverse complement strand
TTTGTTGTTGTTTTATTGATCTTGGCCATTCTTACTGGTGTAAGGTGAAATCTCAGCGTTGTTTTGATTTGCATTTCCCTAATGGCTAGGGATATTGAGCACTTTTTCATGTGTTTCATGGCTTTATGGACCTCTTCATTTGAGAACTGTCTACTCAGTTCCTTTGCCCATTTGTGTATTGGGTTGTTTGGTTTTGGGGATTTTTTTTTTCTTGAGTTCCTTATAAATTCTAGTAATTAGACCTTTGTCAGATGTATAAAATGCGAAGATTTTTTCCCATTCTGTGGAGGTTTCCTTGACTCTGTTAATTGTTTCTTTTGCTGTGCAGAAGCTTCTTAATTTCATGTCAACCCTGCTTTCTGACGGGATCGGATGCCACAGGGCTACGGCTGCAGGTAAGAAGGCACTAGCCATGCAAATTTTCTGCTAGGAGAAGAGATGCCTAGTCCAATGGGACAGCAAATGTGAATGAGCTTGGAGCCTTCAAGGAGGAGAGGGGAAGAGTCAGGAGGCACCCAGATCTCTGGAGATCTGCAGGCTATTGGAAGTAGGAATTTTTTAAATTGTCATAAGATATATGTAACATAAAATTTCCTGTCTTAACCATTTTTAAGTGTCCAGCTCAGTAGCGGTAAATTCATTCCTGTTGTGGTGTAACTAATCTTCAGAACTACTTTTATCCTGCAAAACTGAAACTTTACACCCACTGAACAACAATTCCCCATTCCTGCACCCACACCCGACAATCGCCATTTTACTGTCTATCTCTGAATTTGTCCACTGTAAGTGGAACAAGGGCTGGGATTTAGCTCAGTTGGTAGAGCACTGCGCTGCAGTCTCTGAGGTCCGGAGCTCAATTCCCAGCACCACAAAAATTGGAGAAGGACCTGGCAATCCACTCCCAAGGCAATCCCGAAACAGTCAGCCATTGAAAACCCTATGAGGGTCGGTATGAGTCGGATACCAACTCGACGGCACCTAACAACAACAACAACAAGTGGAACAAGCATTTCACCTCAAACCAGTAGAATCATAAAGTATCTGTCTTTTGCGACTGGCTCATTTCACTTAGCACAATCTCCCCAAGGTTCATCTACGTTGGGACATGTGTCAGAGTTTCTGTTCTTTGTAAGGAAGGAATATTCCATCACGTGTATATACCACATTCTGTTCACCCATTCGCCCATCGATGACCACCTGGGTTGCTTCCACCTTTGGGCTGTTGTGAATAATGGTGCTATGAACATGGGTGTGCAAATGTCTCTTCAAGACCTGCTTTTCATCCTTTGGGGCACATAGCCCGGAAGCGGAGTTGCTGGGTCATATGATAATTCTATACTTAGTTTTTGGAGGAACCGTCATAATAGTTTCCAAGGTAAGCAACTGGATTTTATACTAAGTAGAACTGGGTTTTACCCAGTTTTGAGTGGAGAGTGACATAATTTCATTTAGATCTGTTTTGTTTTGTTTTTGTGGTACTAGGGGGGCTGAATCCAGGGTCTTGAGCAGCCTTTGCAAGTGCTCTACCACTGAATTGCCTCCCAAACCCCTCCCTTTTTTGTTTTTTTTATCTTGAGGCAGAGTCTAAGTTATGCAGGCTGCCTCTGGCTTCGAACTTGTGATCCTCCTGGCTCGGCCTCCCGAGTCTCAGGGATTACAGAAGTGTGCCACCGTACCTGGCTCTCATTTAGATGTTTACAATATCACTCTGGCCTTGGTAACTCACAGGATGGGTTCCAGGGAGCAAGAGGAGCTTCAGGGGCCTAGTGGCGCACGCCTGTGATCTCAGCAGCTTGGGAGGCGGAGGCAGGAGGATCACAAGCTCAAGACCAGAGGCAGTCTGCGTAACTTAGTGAGACCTTGTCTCAAAAAGTAAAAAAAAAAAAATGGGCTGAGGGTGCAGCTCAGTGGTCCAGCACTTGCAGAGCATGCAAGCATGAGGCCCTGGGTTCAACCCCCAGTACCGCAAAAAAAAAAAAAAAAAAAAAAGAGGAGCTTCAGGGAGACTGCTGCAGTTAGAATGTCATTGTGGGAGCCCTGAAAAGAGGCGGTGGGGTGCAGAGTGGATGTGGGTGATGGTCAGGTAAAGGATAAAATTGACAGACACGGGTGAGAGGGCTGGAGAAGGAGGCACTGCAGAGCACCCTTGGGTCCGGGGCCTGTGGCTCTGCGTGCATGGTGATGTCATTCACAGACATGGAGTACAGCCAAGGGCATAAATACCTTTAAACAGTGCACAAAAGGTGCCAAAACTCTGCCAAAGTGCTTCCCTCCTTTCTTTGTCCTCTCCACCTCCAATTTTTTTAATGACCCTAAATCTTGATTTAGCCTTCATTCCTCAGACTTCCCTGACTCCTCCAAAGGTCACCTTCAGGACCAAGCTCCATGAAGGAGTAAAGCAACCGCTACCCCAGAAGGTGCTGGCAGGGACCCCGGCCCCACTCCAGGCCCCACTCGTCCACGGAGGTCCGTTCCTTTGGCGCACAGGCTGGCAGGAAGTCAGACCACATGCGTCTCCAAACAGAGGCCGGAGCGCTGGCCAGTCAGGGGTCCAGCAGCTTCTCAGGGGCTCCTCATGCTCAGGAGGGTCACCTGAGACCACACCACCAGGCCAGCCTCCTGCAGAGAACGACCTTGTTGACAGGTCTCGCCTCTTAAAGAATCCCCATGAGTCTTGTTCTTCCTGCTGGTCTTCTTGCCCTTGTCATCTCTTATAGATAAAGGACAGCTTTGAGGAGTCTGAGATTCCGTTTTAGAAAGCATTCAGCAAACACTAAGCACCTACCACGTTCTTAGCAATGTGCCAGTGGAGGGGCTGCAGAGACAGATCAGACATAGATCCCCCTTGAAGAACTTTCAACACAGACGTTCACTGGCAATGAAAGGCCACACAAGGTGAAATCGCAAACGGCAATCAGAAAGAGACGATGCTGGCTGATATCTTTTAGCGAAAGAAAGTGGGACCCAAGCTGGCCTTCAAGGGAAAACACAATTTGGGCAAAGATTAGAGGGGAGGATGTACGAAGCAAGGGAAAGGGCTTCCTCAATGGGACAGAGGTAGATAAAACAAGAGCCCGTGAAGAGAGCAGCAAGAGGCAGGGTGGAGGGGCAGACGGGACGCTGGCACCGCAGCCAGCCATGAGAGATACAGGTCAGACATGGGCAAGAAGGAGAAACAGGCATCTTCTTGACACCCACACAGCGCTGAGCACCGCGCTTGACACTTTCTAGCTACAGCCTCACTCAGCACCCACCGCCACCTGGGAGATGTGAGATTGAGGTTCTTATCCCTATTTCACGGCTGTGCCACGGAGACTTGGCTGCAACCAAAGGTTTTTAAAATAAGATTGCCAGCTGTGGGCCCTGGCCTTAAGCTGTAGGGAGGCTTTGGGAGGCAGCATTTACCAGCTCTTCTCCTGATGTTGTTTCTGCTGCCGTTGTTGCTGGGTGGTTTGCATTTTGTCTGTTTGCTTCTTGGTTGGGTGGGTGTGCAGGGCAAGGGAGGAGAAGGTCTGCTCTTTGCTTTGCCTCATCTTAAGCTGCTCCATAAAACGAGAAGGGCTCCTCTCCTAGGCCTACAGCACCAGAGGGAAGCATATGGTTCTCTCTGGTAGACTCCACTTCCGCTCTCCCTGCATTGGCCCTCCTGTCCTCAGAGTCACCACGTGACTTTACAGTTTGCGCCATGAGAAGTAGAGGACACACCCCCACCTGGAGCTCTCTGGCTTAGCCAAGAGACTTGCCATTGTTGTTGTTGTTAGGTGCCATCGAGTCGTGTCCAACTCATAGCCGCCCTCATAGGGTTTTCAATGACTGATCATTTGGGGATTGCATAGGGAGTGGATTGCCATGTCCTTCTCCCATTTTTGTGCTACTAGGAATCGAACCCAGGACCTCAGAGACTGCAGAGCAGCGCTCTACCAACTGAGCTAAATTGCCATAGCAGTGGGAAACAGGCAGAAATGATAGCCTCCACTCAGCTCAGACGTGTGTTTCCACTTTCACCACTGTTGAGAGAAGACCGTGCTCACGATCATCTGCTGGCCCCAGAAGACCAAGACCAAGACCAAGCGTCATATGGAGCAGACCTAAACCCCAAAAGGAGCGAGGATCCAAACCCAGCCTAGATCCACAACATTCAGAAATGCCCTAGTTGCAAGTCACCAATCCACCCCAATGCCTCATTCTCCACTAGAGGCATCTGAGAGCCAGACTGCAGAAATGGTCTCCTGGAACCTTACAACCAGTTAGAAATAGGGCCTCCTGGTTTCTAGCACCCTATCCCATCAAAGGGATCCCCTGCGGGCTGCAAGAACCAGGAGGAAATCTGAGGTGCCAACCAAATAAGTAATTAAGCAGAACAGATGCAGTCGCGAGCATGAAAGCTAGATTGGGCCTGGATAATCCCTCCATAATTTAGAGCTGATCTGTCTAAAGGAGTTCCTGTTGATTTCCCAGGTGGACCTTTCGTCTTAAGCTACAGCCCTGGGGACGATCACAGTGGAATCTATTAACTGCATCATCTTTCAAAGTGTCAATCTTTTGTATCTAGAAACGTGGCCTGATTTTTCTTCCCCTTTTGGAATTTGTGTTTTATTGCTAGATTCTATGTTACTCAAAAATAACAGTTCTTTCCCAAGTGACTTTGCATGTTCTTCTCTGCTTCACACGGATTATGAGCCAGGCTGAACACTGCCTTGGTAATATCATTCCTATAAATACTGTTGTCATTCAAAGATTCTTATCCCCATGGTATGTGAGGACTTGAGAAGAATTTAGAGATCATCAGTTTTAACGTTGTCATTTCACAGATATGAACACTGAAGCCCACAGAGGGTAACTGATCTCCCCAAGGTCACACAGCCAGATAGTAGCAAAGCAATCAGTGTCATGGGAGAGAATGTTGCTGCTGTCAGGTGCCATCAAGTTGGATCTAACTCACAGCAGAACTATTCCAGAAACAATCAACACGCTACAAACTGTTTAAAGGAGTCACTGAAAGTGGGTCACTCCATATTTGTTAAGACTCCCAGTGCCAGACTCATGCCCTGCAGCTGGTAAAAGGGTGAATAACAAAAGACAATGATCCCAATTGGGAAGAAACTGAAACCTTCCTGTTGCCAAGCTTCTTGATGCCTCAAACCCAGGCAGACCTTGGTGCACTGAGCAAGCAGAGTCCTTCCTTCAGACGTGGACACCGGCACCCCTGGAAGATGCCACCATGGTGCGCTGGAGCGATTCATGCCAGCTCCCAAGAGCATAATTTTGGAACCCCTTGTTAATTGTGTGGCATGGCACAAAGTCAGCCACACTGGGAGTATTTATTCCACAGAAACTGGTAGTTGCCGCAATTGAAAGTGTTCTTTTTATATCTTTCTTTGTTATTTTTATAATCTTGAGACAGGGTCTCACTAAGCTGCACAGGCTGCCTCTGGCCTTGAACTTGTGATCCTCCCACCTCGGCCTCCAGTGTCATGGGGTGACAAGCATGCACCACTGCACCCGGCAAAGGTGTTCTTATTGTTGCTGTTTCCTGACAGCTGGTTTACCAGCACACCATGGACTGATGTCCTTCCACCAGGGACTGATGGCTTGCCCTAACCTAAGAAGACCTTTTCTCATAGACAAGGATACTCAAAGGAGGGAAAAAATCACCAAGGACTGCAGAGTTCCTGTCAGCAAAAGCCGCATGAGCCTTGTCCCTGTACAACAAGTACCTGACTCACATCTGCCTGATGTGATCTCTCAGAATTCCTTGTCTGTATAAGTTTTCTGCCTAAAATTCCAGTATCCTCAGTCCTCCCACCCATATTCATCCTGTTTCCACTGAGTCCTTCGAGTGCTCTGCAGGTTGACCAAGTATAGGCAATAATGAGGCAAATAGCCCCTCTTCTTTTCTAACCAGAGCTGGAAACATCAGCAGCTGCTTTCTAGGGGCTGAGGGCCTGGGGCTCCAGTGAGCCAGTGAGGAGACAGGAGACAGGAGACAGGCGCATGCTCCACCATGGGCTCCACCATGAGGCACTGCCTCATCACTGGCTCAAAAACAATGGGTCCACCCAACCATGGACTGAAACCTCTAAAACTATGATCCCAAATAAACCTTTTCTCTTTGTGTGAGTTAGCTTTTGCATCATGTGACAAATACCTGACAGACACAAGCTTAAGGGACGAATGGGTTCCTTTAGCTCATGGCTTCAGAGGATAGGTCGACAGTGGTGGGGAGGGTGTGGCCAGTGTAGTGGTAGGACCTGCGGTGGAGGATTTTCACATCATAGAAACAGGAAGCAGAGAGAGAGTTTACTAGAACCATGGGCCCAGGTAAAACCTTAAAGTCAGCCCCCAGTGATTTGCTTCCGCCTGTTAGGTCCCACCTCCTGAAGATTCCCCAGCCTCCCAAAACAGTAACAGCCACTGCAGACCAAGTGTTCAAATGTGAGCCTTAGGGGCCATTTCATATTCAAATCATAGCACTCTCTATAAGCTGATTGTTTCAAGTGTTTGTTATAGTGATGGAACGCTGGCTAACACAGTGGGCTGCAAGACCTTCGGTGGGTCAAGTTTTCTCATCCATACCAAGCTCTCTCTGAGGATCAAGTGCACAAATGAAGAAGCCAAGCAGTAACTCCAACAGAGTCTAGAGGACCCATGCCGGTCCTCAAAGCCAGGCTTTAGAAAGGGGGGCCTCCAGGGGCCACAGGGGAGGAGCCAGACCCTGGTGAGTACTTGGGATTTCACAGTCTCATCTCTTGGTGATAGATATGATCCTGGGGCAGCAAGTCATTCTGACTTAAGCCTTAAAATGTTTGTCTTAACTAAAGAATTCTCTTTTATCCTTTCCTGCCATGGAAGGCAGAGCCACTAAAAAGGAGTTCAACATACCCCACTGACCTAGTCAAGAAAGAACATCTTAAGTCTCTCTTTTCACTGTACTTGAAAATCAATTTCAGATAGATGGGAAAGGTAAACAGAAGAGAGAAACTTGCCCTTTCTTACCCTGCTTATGTGTCTCCAATGTCTAGAAAATGTCAGGTAGACAGTAACAATAAATATTTAAGTGAATGACTTAAAAATGAGTAAAAGAATTCCTTTTTGTATAATAACGGTACCCTTCACAGAACCAAAAGGAAAAACAGTTAAAGGTAAAGACTGGAAATTTTGATCATGTAGAAATTTAAACCTTCTGCATGTTAAAAAATAATCAAAGTACATGAATATCAACAACGTATATGACAAAGGGCTCATGTTATAATCTTATCATACGAAAAGCTCACCCAAATCAATAAGAGAAAATATAAACATTCCAGTAAAAACGAGAGCAATTCACAAAAGAACAAATGGCCAATAACCATAAATTATCGAATATCATTTATAATCAAAGAAAGATACTCTTCACCTGAGAAAACGTACGAAGTTTTAAAAGAACAAGTTGCACAGTGTTAATAGAGTTGTGAAGAACTAAGGACTCTCATTGTCTGCTAGTAGGAAAGCAAATTAGTGCAACTCTTCCTGAAAGTGCTTTTGCAATCACATCAAAAGCCCTCTAAAAGCACACGCCTTTTGATGCAGAAATAGCACTTCTAAGAATTTATCCTCAGACAGTCTTCTGAGTTCTTCACAAAGATGCATGTACAAAGCTGCTAGCCATAGCAGTTTTTATAACAACAAAAATTATAAGCAACCTGAAGCTCCAATGATAGAGAGAGATTTTTTTAAAGTAAGTTATGGATTCCTATATAATGAAGCTCTTTGAAACCACTAAAAAAAAAATCAAGGTGTTGACAATTATCTAGCATTGGAAAATATGCTCAAAACAAAATGCAGAGTGGGGGGAAAAGCAATCTGCAAATCGATACTTAACTCTGTTTCTTAAAATCTAAACACGCACATGATCCTGGAAAAAAATATTAATAATGGTTACCTGTGAATCAACTGTAGATGATTTGGCTTTTCTTTTTCACCTGCAAATTTGTTTCAGGATATACAGGTTGACTTTTTAAAATGTTGTGCAAATTTTCTAACAGCATCTTTTTTTTTTTTTTCGATACTGGGGTTTGAACTCAGGGCCTTGTGCTTGCATTCTTTGCAAGTGCTGGGCCACCGAGCTGCACCCTCAGCCCACTTTTTAACTTTTTGAGACAGGGTCTCACTAAGTTACACAGACTGCCTCTGGTCTCAAACTTGCGATCCTCCTGCCTCCACCTCCCGAGCTGCAAGGATTACAGGCGTGCGCCACAACAACAAATGTCTGATAGTATCCACCAGAATTAAATAAGATAACCTCTTGAAATACTTAGCACAATTCCTGGCATACAGAGAATATCAGGTAAACGTTGTTGTTATTGTTGTGTGCCATCGAGTCAGACCCTCAGAGAATTCTCAGTAGCTGACTGTTTCAGGATTGCCTGAGGAGTGGATTGCCACATCCTTCTCCCACTTTTGCGGTGCCAGGAATCAAACTCGGGACCTCAGAGACTGCAGAGCAGCGCTCTACCAACTGAGCTAAATCCCAGCCCACGTAAACATTAGCTACTGCTATTAGAGAAAATGAATATCATTTATAAAGAGAAAAGAACATATTCAGGGGCCTGGCCTTGGGCTTTATGGGGGTATAACATGATCTACCTAACTGCCTGTCTAGCTGCAAGGCCAGTTCTGCCTCTCTAGCTGGAGGCCCCTGTGTGCCACGTGATCCACTTCCCACACAGGCACCCCCTGCTAACGTTCCAGCTCTTCAGCCCACAATGCTCAGAACCATGATAGAGCAAGACTATCTTGGGAAATAGGAAAAGGAAGCCTTCAAACCCCTCTAAGTATCCGAGTCAGGTCAAAGGCCCATCTGGGGGTGTAGAATGATGTGTGGTCACACTCTGCCCTCGAGTCCCAGGACTCATAGAAATCTATTGCCTGTAAATGAGCAACAGGAGGCAAAAAAGGCAATAGTTGTCTTGGAGGTCAAGCCAGTCTTGTGAAGTCTGGAAGCCAAGTCAGCATGACTCATCAGAACCCAAAGGTTCTCAATCCCAGAGACATTGCCCAACCCAGCCACCAACCCCATGCCACTAAGAAGGGCCCCCCTGAAGAAAGCAGCCCACAGCAGGTGGAGGCTGAGTTCCCAGCCTCTGGCACAGCACCCCATGCCCAGCCATGCCCAGCCTGAGGGTCGCTCCCTGCTCTCTGGGCATGTGGCCCTGTGTGCCTGGAGCCTATCCGGTTGCTGAGTCTCACCTCCCTGCTGGGAAGTGACTCTCCGTCTGTTCTCCTCTTGGCCCAATTTTCAGGAAAGTAGTTGCTCTAGCTCTGCATAGTGCCATTCCTCCAACACAGGACGACTCACTGGCCACTGAGCCCCACTTTTCCGAAGAGTCACTGTGACGTGCAAACCCTCTTTGTATCTTAGCTTACAGCCCTCACTGTAGCACACTGCCCCATGTCTGGGACACCACATAGCAGGTTTATGCTGGGGAGCCCACAGGATGCTGCTATAGTGGCCAGGGGGGACCTAAGAGGCAAGGAGGTCCTAAGAGGTCTTCCTGGTAGCAGACACCTGCTACCCACATGGCTCTGCCACGAACCTGGTACAATGAGAAAATGTCCTAGAGAGGGGCAGCCCTCCCTATTAAAGACTCTTTGGCAGTAAGGGGTGTCTTTCAAGACTTCACAGACTTAAATCATGATGGCATGGTTCACTTGGCCATTCCCTCCCTGCTGAAGTCCTGATTCTCCTTGCATAGGGGAAGAATTAGGGGGCCATATCTCAACAATGATGATCACATTTGGCAGCAGTCCTCCTGAGGCTAACTGCCAACCCAATAGAAGGACTCCATCTGGCCACAGGATCGACCAAGCCCAGGCTATCATGGGAACCTACAACCTGCCTTTCCTGCAGCCATGCCACTGTGGTGTCCAATCCCATCAGATCTCAGAAGCTAAGCAGGGTCAGACCTGGTTAGTTCTTGGATGGGAGACCATCTGGGAACACCAAGTGCTGTAGGCTTGGGAGAAGGACCCAGCAGCCCACTCCCAAAAAAACAATCAGCCATTGAAAACCCGATGAATAGCACAGAGGCAGTAGTGTTTCACCTGTTGTACGTAGGGTCGCTATGAGTCAGACACTGACTCTACAGCACCTAATAACAACAACACAACCTACCATAGAGTCAAGAAAAGGATTAATGGTCAATAGACACCCTGGTGGAAAGAACATAAACCTGAAAGTTAGACATAGCTGGTGACTCATCCTCCTTCCCAGTTGGCTCATCCTGACCCAGCTAATTACCCTTTCCAAGACCCAGCTTCCTCGGCTGTGGAAAGAGAATAATTCCCACCACAGAGAGTTGTGGTAAGGTTTAAATAAGATGATGAGTGGAACCTATTGAGAGGACAGTCAATGACAGCCATCATTATCGTGAGCCTGGCCACATTTCCTATCTCCATGGCCATTCCTAGCACACAGTGATGCTATTCATTCAACAGTAAGCCCCTGAGTCAGCCACAGTATTTGGAGTGTTCATCTTATTCTCCTGTGTCCCTCACCTACCACCCTGCCAAGCACAGTGTAAAGCACAGAGCCTTAAATATTTGTTGAAGGAATGACTTATTGAACTCCATTTGGTCTTTGAAATGTGCCTTCTGTATTTTATCATTTCATGAATGATGTATTATTTCATGACCTTTTGAATTTCCATTTAATCATGCATCTAGGTTAAATCCTGACTTATTTCTATGACCCTCAATAGCACATACCTATTTCCTCCATGTGAGCCTGCCTACATGGATCTACCCCCACGTGTCTGTCAGCTTGTCATGCTGTGGGGGCTTGCATGTCGCTGTGATGCTGACAGCTAGACCTCCAGTATTTCAGATACTACCAGGGCCCCCATAGTGGACAGGTTTCAGCTGAGCTTCTAGACAACAACAGACTACTAGACTACGACAGACTAAGGAGAAGGACCTGGAAGCCCACTCCTGAAACAATTAGCTATTGAAAACCCTAGGAATAGCAAAGAAGCATTCTCAAATATAGTGCTGGAAAATGAGCCCCCCATGCCCCATTTGAAAGACATTCAAGAAACAACTGGGGAAGATTTGCCTCCTCAAAGTAGAGTCAACCTTAATGGTGAGAATGGAGTAAAACCCCTTGGACGTCCTTTTGCTAATGTAGCACGACTCAAAATGAGAAGAAACAACTGCAAACATCCATTATGCCACAGTGTGGGGAAGTGTTTCATTCTGTTGTGCATAGGGTCTCTATGAGTCAGACTTGACTCCATGGCGTCTAACAACAACAACAACAACAACAACAACAACAACAACATGGATCTAAGCTCTATGACAGGCGTGTCCATTTGTATAACCAACCACCCTGAAACTTTGTAGCTTACAACAACAACAGTTTATTTCCCCCAGCTCTGTGAGCTGACTAGGTAGTTCTGCTCATCTCACCTGGACTCACCCATCTGGTTGCAGTCAGCAAGTGCTTTCTGATCTCAGAAAGGAGAATCACCAGTCACCGACTTGCTCACCCCAAAGCTAGTTGGTCCTCGGTTGCTCTTTCCTTCACCTCCCACCTTCAATCTACCAACAAATATTGCCAGCTCTACCTCCATGCTCTCCTCATCTCCACTGCTGAGTCAGTTTCCTAAGAGTTGTTTTTTTTTTTTTTAACAAACCACCTCAAACTGGGTGGCTTCACACAACAGAAGTTACTGTCTCACAATCAATTCAAAATCAAGGTGTCCACAGAGATATGGTCCATCTGTAAACTATGGAGGAGAGTTTCTCCTTTCTCCTCCCTAGCCACCTAGGTGGTGGCCTTGGCATTCCTTAGCTTGGAATTGTATCAGTTCATTCTCTGCCTCAGACATGGTCACCTGGTGTCCTCCCCAGCTGTCTCTGTGTCTGTGCCCAAATTTCCCTATTCTTATAAGAACACATCTTCACATCTGTAAAGACCCTATTTCCAAACAAGGTCACATTCACAGGTACCCAGTTAGGGCTTTGACATAGCTTTTTTAGGAACACAATCCAACCCCTAACAACTACCACAATCTCAGTCCAAGCCAACATCATCTCTCACAGCAATTGCCTCTGTTATCAGTCTCTCTGTTTCACCCTTCACCCCCTACAACAAAATCTCAGAAAAAAAAATTAAGCTCCTTCCTGGCATTCAGATCCCAAAGCCATGACCTACACAGCCTTTCCCAGACTGGTCCCCCATCACCTTCCTCTTTTCTTTCATGTACAGCCACTCCAAGCCCCTCTCTGTCCTCCACAAGCTGGGGCCGCCCAAAAGAAAATCTTTCCCCTAGCTGCTTTCTGGAATGCCATCCCCAGAATTCAAATGAGTCACTCTTCTTGCTACTCAAATATCAGCTCAGATGTCATCTCTTCGGAGACCATCCCAATCCTTCACTTTCACACTTGTCCCAATTTGATGCCTCATAAAGCACTTGTAATATGTGATCTGTTTACTTTTGATTTATTGCCTTCATTGCCCAGCTAGGATGTCAGCAGGGACTTTTCCTCCACCCCTGCTATATTCCCCACACCTAGAAAACTGCCTGGCACAAAGTAAATGTTCAATAAATACTTGTTGAATGAACCATTTCTTGATTGTCAAGTCTAATGGACATTTTGCAATCTTTATCTTGTAGAACCTACTGCATTGAATAAGAGTGATCATTCCCTCTTCTTGAAATTCTTGACCACCTCCTCTGTGCCAGGCCATCTCCAACCTCAAGGCCATAGTTCCCTGGTTACTTCTACTATAATTTCTCTGCCTCCTTTGCTTATTCTTCTTCCTCTGTGTATGCCTTAAACTTGGTAAACTTTGGGATTCTGTTTTTAGTCCTTGTGTTTTCAGTCCTTTAGTCAGAATAATGTCCTCCCCCAAAAGATGTCCATGTCCTAGTCCTCGAAGTCTGTGAATCTGTTACCCTACATGGTTATGGACCCAAGCTGGGAAAATTAATCTGATTACCTGGGTGGGCCCACTCTAATCTCAAGGATCTTCACAAAAGGAAGGCACAAGAGTCCAAATCAGAGAAGATGATATAATGATGAAAGCAGAGTGTGATGTGACCACAGCCAAGGAATGTGGGTAGCCTCTAAGAAAGGGCAAGAAATTGCTGCCTCCAGAAGGGAGGCAGTTCTGCTGACATCCAGGAGACCCATTTCAGACTTTTGACCTCCAGTGCTGTAAGAAAGTAAATCTGTGTTATTTTAAGCCACTAATTTCATGGTAGCCTGCAGCCGTAGCCCTGTGGCATCTGATCCTGTCAGATCTCGGAAGCTAAGCAGGGTCGAGTCTGGTTAGTACCTGGATGGGAGACCGCCTGGGAACACCAGAAGCTGTAGGCTTGGGAGAAGGACCTGGCAACCCCCTCCCAAAAATCAATCTGCCATTAAAAACCCTATGAACAGCAGAGAAGCACTGACAATAGTGTTTCCCCTGTTGTACAGAGGGTCGCTGTGAGTCGGATACCGACTCGACGGCACCTAACAACAGCAACAACAATTTCGTGGTAGGCTGGAATTTAGCTCAGTTGGTAGAACACTGCGCTGCAGTCTCTGAGGTTCCATTCCCAGCACCACAAAAAATGGGAGAAGGGCCTGGCAATCCACTCCCAAGGCAATCCCAAAACAGTCAGCCGTTGAAAACCCTATGAGGGTTGCCATGAGTTGGATACCGACTTGACGGTACCTAACAACAACAATTTTGTGGTAATTTGTTACAGCAGCCAAATGAAACTAATACTGTTCTCTTCCCCTTCTCTATGTTGTCTTTAGACAATTTCATCTTCAGGTATGGCTTCAATGATCATCTAGTTTCTCCTCTAAAATTTGGACTCCCATACTCAACTGCTTCTTTAACATCCTTAACTGGATGGCCCAGGGTGCCCCAAACTCAACCAATCCTCTGCTCAATCTGTGTCCTACTCCACCCCAACCTGTTGCTCCCCCATGTACCATCCTCTCAAGCAGGACTCCTAAGGACTCCCTCTTCTTCACCCCAATGTCCAGTTGATTTCCAAGTCCTGCTACTTTTATGTCATCCCCTCCTAGCCTCCCCTCCACTGCCTCTATCCCAGCTCTTCCCATCTCTAGCTTCCTACATGCTCCTCAGCCTTAAGCCTCTCAAATCCGTCTCCACACTGCATTCTTCCTTCTAAAATGCAAACATCTCACCACCTCCTCTGCTCAGACTCCTCTGAAATAAAAGTCAAGTTGCTAAACATGGCTCACATGGCTTTCCTCAGTCTGCCTCTCACCTCCATCGCTCCAGCTTCACCTCCTCTGCACCACAGCCCATGCACCCTACTACCCCAAATGCACTCCTCCATAGGAATGAGGGGCAGGGAGAGAGGAAGAAATGTTTCCCTACCAGATCTTTCCTTCACTCACCATCACCTCTCTAAAACCTGATTGAACTCTCAGTTCAAGGGGAGTAGAAATACCCCCTCTATATCAGATGCCTGCACACCTAAAACTCAGCTCTTAGACACTCCCATTTCTCCTCAGGATGCACCCAACTAAAGCAAAATCACATTCCAAGATGCAAATTCCTTCCCTTACAGATATGCCCACCCACAGAAGTACAAATGCAGGAGATACAGACAGATGCTCATCCAACTGCAAATGCCCGCCCATAACTTCCCTCAAAATCATCTCAGGCAGACACAGCCTGAGGCCACAAACAACCAAAGCAGGGGCAGCAGATAACTCTCATCATGGCTGAGGGAGAAAGAATAAATAGATCATGGAGGTGGGAACGGTTGGTAGAAAGGTTGAGAGTAGAGGGGAAAAATAAAAAAGGGGAAAGATTATGAAAGAGTCAACTGAGACATATTCATTCCCCAACATTCCCTGAACCCCAATGAGGCCAAACACCACGCTGCTAAACAATAAGGCTACAAACATCCTAGTGGCTATAATAACAACAGCAGCTAATGATCATGGCCATTCTACACCAGGCCCTAAGTACTGTACTTTCATTAACTCCGTTAGTCTCCGTAGTGATCTCATGAGGTAGATCCTATAACCATCCTCCATTTAGACATGATGGAATGAGATACAAAAAGGTAAGTGAAGGACGAACATCACATGGTACTAACTGGCAACTCTGGATTCCTCTGGGGGTTCAGATTCGAGTGTGTGCTTAGCCATCACAATTCAAGACACTGACCAGGAGTAGCTCACAGACTGCCAGGCACTCACATGTTGAAGCTGGAGACTGAGTGTCTTCTTTCCTTGGAGAGGAAGAATGGAATAGGAGGCAACAGGTACTAGCAGGTTGGACACTGGCCTTAAAGTGTTGTGGACCTAGAATCAAATTCTAGCTCTGCCACTTACTAGCTGTGGAAAGTTTAGCAAGTTACTTAACCTCTCTGAACACAGGTTTTCTCATCCATAAGTGAAGATACTAATACTTTATTTTGTGAGTGTTATTAGAATTAAATGAGATACTAAATAGAAAGTACTAAGTACAGTGCTTAACATATAAAACATTAAGGAAGAGGAGGAGAAGCAGGAGGAGGAGGAGGAGGAGGAGGAGGGGAAGGAGGAAGAGGAGGAGGAGGAGGAGACCACAAGGATGGGGAGGGGGAAGGAGAGGGGGAGGAGGGAGGAGGAAAAGGGGAAGTGGAAGGGGAAGCGGAAGGGGAAGGAGAAGAAGGAGAAGAGGAGGAGGAGGAAGAAATAAGTAATCTCTTCCTCTTGATGCTCCAACAGAGTTGTTCCTCAACTCTCCAAATATAATTCTTTCCAGAAGCATTAGAAAAGGAATTGCACATTATGGCCTTTGGACATACATTGTGTGGCCAGCCAGGTACTTTAAAAGGCACAGTAACTGCACAGGAGCTACAATGGCTACGAGACAAACAGCTAGGCCCCTAGTTGCTGTGGCAATTACAGTCTCCTTTCCATCCCCAGAAGGCATTGAGTTCTCAACTCCTGCATCAGAATCAAGGTAACCAAAATGCTCCCGCTTCCAACCTACAGAATCACATTTTCCCAGGGAGGGGCGCTGGCTACAGCTATTTAAATTCTCATACACATTCACATTGAGAGCCCCCAAATTAAAAGAGTAAAGAGACACTCTGTTTTCCTACGAGATGCACAGCTGGAGGGTGAATGAGCTGACCTGCAATGCTGCCTACTTTGGATGTTTCTTCTCTAGGGGCCAAGAAATCACAAAGGCCCTTTTTCCCACCCTGGAAAGAAGTGGTCCTCTTCCACTCGGCATGTCCAGGAACATTTCCAGAGCAGCTGCTAGGCCTTCCCTGCACAGCTTGCCAAGGCTAGGAGACCTATGCACAGCATGGACACGGAGGGTTAACTCTACAGGGTCTAGCCTCAGAAAGAAGAGGGTGATCTGAGGCAGGGAAAACCGTGCCTGGGTGGCAGAATCTCTGCCCCAGAGGGGAGGAGAACAGTCCTCACTTGACCTCCCCTCAGGGGCAGCGAAGGGAACTCTGCTGGCCCCAGGGGCCGCTGAGGCTGGTGGAACACAGGGGTTGCTGTTGCACAGGAACAAAGCTTTGAGTCACAGGCCTGCCACGAGCCTTGCGGACTGACTCAGCGTGCCACCCGAAGTGACCTTAAATCATTTCCTCAGAAAAGTAATCATGGCGGAGCTAAAGGTCAAATAATAAACAAAGACCTCAGCACCAAGCCTATGTTTCCCTTCTAAACAGAGTTAGGGTCATGTGACCAGCCTCCTCCACCAGACCCCAGAGCCTCTGCAGCCCCAGACTGCCTGGCCTGAGCCTGGCCCACAATAGGAAGCCACTAACGTGTCCCAGCCCACAGCCATAGCCCTGTGGCATCCGATCCCGTCAGATCTCTGAAGCTAATCAGGGTCTGGCCTGGTTAGTACTTGGATGGGAGACCGCCTGGGAACACTAGGTGCTGCAGGCTTGGGAGATGGACCCGGCAACCCACTCCCAAAAATCAATCCACCATTGAAAACCCTATGAACAGCAGAGAAGCACTGACAATAGTGTTTCGCCTGGTGTATGCAGGGTCGCTATGAGTCGGATACCGACTCAACAGCACCTAACAACAACAACAACAACAACAAGGTGTCTCAGCCCAAGAGTGGAGCCGCGATCTGCTTTGCAGGATCCAGGCCTGGCACGGGGCCCTTCACCCCGCTCCCCTCTGAAGCTCCACTGCTGGTAAATGAGTCTCCGCTTCCTTTGCTCTCAAGTCTCAGCCCAGCTTGTCCTACTTCTGCCCCGTCCTTAAGTGAAGGACTGTTCCTGAGTCTCCTGTCTGAATTTGGAGCTTTGCTCTTGGCAGGCAGACAAGACTTCCAACCTAAGTGCTCAGCCCTCCTGGCGTCATTTGCATCTGGGGTCTGTCTTGTAAGAACAGGGTGCTCTCTCCCACACTGACCTCCAAAAGCTGCACAGCCTTCCAATTCTTGCTGCTGCACTCAGACAGCCTGCATGAGGCCCCAGCAGCCCACACAGCCTGTCCCAGCCCTCTATGCTGCAACATGTCCCATCACTAGCTTTCTTCCAAAATATTCCCCTCAACAGAGAATATTTAATCAGCACATTATCATACCTCCATCGGTTCTTCTTTGCCCACAGCTTCAACATAAGAGAAATTTTGTGTCTTCATTATACCTACTAGCACAAAAAAATGAGATTCCGCTACTCAGATATCTCACATATAGAAAGCAGTACTCAGCTAGCCTTCATAGATACCTTTCTTGACCATTGAGCTTAATGACCATGTTGTCCAGAGAATTAGAATGCAAACATTAACACATTCAATAAACTTATAAGTACGGTGTATACAAAAGAGTTCCTCAATTTCATGTCTTCTACTTTTGACCAAACTAAACTTTAATACTCTGCACATAGAAATCCCTCAAATTGTCAGATGCAGTGGCACACACCTGTAATCCCACCACTCAAGAGGCTGAGGGAAGAGGATTGCAAAGTGCAGGCCAGCCTGGGCTACACAGTGAAACTTATCTCAAAAAAAAATTTTTTATTAGTATTTTTTAAAAAGAAACCCCTGAAGTTTAAAGCACTGCTCATACATTAAATTTAGGCTTTAATTCGTCCACTAGTGAATGGACACTGAAGGCTCTCCCAGGAAAGTCCTGCTTCCCTAGATCTATGCCTTCTTTTTAACTTTCAATAAGTGTTTCTCAAGAGCTAACTATGTGTTAGGCACTGTGGGGGAAACTTCATGCCTGACCTCACAAAGCAGGCAATATAGGTAGGGAAACAGACAATAAGTAAGACAACAAATAATATCGTGTAGTGTTATTTATGCTCTGTAGGAAAGAACCAGGGCACTATAACGAAAACAGATGGAGAATACCACAGTAGCCACAAGCATACCTGATGCCCAGATCTTGTTTCCAATGCCAGTCTCCAATGAAAGGAACTAGGGCTCTTTGGAGAAATGGCTGGTTCTGAGACCAGGGGAAGAAATGTACAAGGTGATTCTAAAGCATCACGTAGTACCAGAAACTCAACATGCTAAAATAAAACAAAATAGACAACATGGATGAGATAAGTTGAAAGGATCACAGGAACCAACTGAGATAGCTCCTGGTGGTCAAGACTGGAACTGTAGCAATGAAATAAAGTCATGTTTGGATTATAAACCAAAGTATAAAATAAACATGCATGAGTTCATACTGATATGAATAAATTTTTGAAGATATTAGGAAATAGAGAAGGGAGAAATTCATCATGTGGAAAAATCCCAAATAATTTATGCAGACCCTCTCTCCTAAAGGAGAAGGAGCATTACTCCCTGCTCCTTGGGAATGGGTAACTTCTCTCCAAAAAACACCGTATAGAAAGACAGAAAAAAGAATAAGCGTACAATAAAGGAATCTGATGGACATGACTCCAGCCCAGTGATCCAAATCAATAACAGCCATTGCATCCTATTGACAGGAGTTACTCTTAATATAATAGGGTTTCACCTCTGTGATCTTCCTCCCCAAAACTCATAAACCAGTTTAATCATAAGAAAAACATTGGAGAAGTTCCAATAAGGGGCATCCTACAGAATTCCTGAGCAAAACTCCTCAAAACTGTTGAGGTCATCAAAAGCCAGAAAAGTCTGAGAAATCATCACGGCAAAGAGGAGACCTGGGAAACACGAGAACTAAAGGTAATGTGGTGTCCTGGATGGAATCCTCAAACAAACACAGGATATCAATGAAAACTTTTAAAACCTGGATAAACTATGGACTTAGTCCATTTTTATTTTAGTACTGCAGGGTTGAACTCAGGGCCTCACATGTGAGGCAAGTGCTCTACCATTGGGCTGTAACCCTCAGCCCTTTTTTAATATTTTTCTTTTGAGACAAGGTGTCACTAAGTTGTGCAGGTTGCCTCTGGCCTCAACTCCTACAGCCTCCTGAGTCGCTGGGATTACATGCATGTACCATGGCATCTGGCTAGACTTTGATGTTGTTAGGTGTTGTCAACTTGAGTCCAACTCATAGTGACCCTACGTACAACAGAACAAAACACTCCCAGACACTATGCCATGCCTAGCACTATGTCAGTGCTTCTCTGCCTTTCAGAAGGGATTTTCAATGGCTGGTTGTTTCAGAATCGTTTTGGGAGTGGGCTGCCAGGTCCTTCTCCCATTTCTGTGGTGCTGGGGACCAAACCCAGGGCCTCAGAGCATGCAGAGCAGCACTCTACCAACTGAGCTAAACCCCAGCACTTAGTCAATATTTTAATATATCAGTATTAATTCATTAATTAAAACAAAGGCATCAAGCTAATGTAAGATGTTAACAATAGAGGAAACTGAGAACAGAGGCTACCTAGAAATTCTACAGACTATCTACTCAATTTTTCAGTCATACCACCCTGGCGTCCTATCTCCTCAGATCACGGAGGCTAAGCAGGGTCTGGCCTCATTAGTACTTGGATAGGAGACCACCTGGGAATACCAGGTGCTATAAGCTTGGGAGAGGCCTCAGCAACCCACTCCCAAAACCATCAGCCACTGAAAAATCAACGAATAGCAGAGAAGCACTGACAATAGTGCTAGGCATGGCAGTGTAGGGAAGTGTTTCATTCTGTTGTACATAGGTTCACTATGAGTTGGACCTGACTTGACAGCACGTCACTACAAATCTGCTCAATTTTTCAGTAAATCTAAAACTATTCTAAAAAATAAAATCTATTTAATAAAAGTAGATAAATAAATAGGGAATGAAGCCTGATTTAAACAGTGTTGTATGAAAAAGCCTCACTGAGGAGTCAACTGTAAACCTTGACTAGAAAGGCTGGGTCCTGGAAGAAAAGGAATGTTCAGAGCTTAGGAGACAGTCTGTGCAAAGGCCCTGCAGCAAGAAAAATGCTGTCAATCTGAGGAACTAAGACAATGTCAGCATGCCTGAAGTGGCATGAATAAGAGGCAGAGTGAAAGGAAATAAGGGGGAGGGAGAGGAATAGGTGAAACCAGCTGGAGAAGGAGAATGGAGTGAAATAAAACTGAGGCCTCCTGCAGGGGCCAGACCACCCCAGCCCTTGGTGCTACCATAAGAAGATTCTCATCCTAAGAACAGTGAGGAGCAACCTGAGGAGCAGTTTCGCCAGAGCGGCCATCTTCTTAAGCAGTGCAGTGATGGTATATTTTATGATAATCACTCACTGCATAAAAGCAAGTGGAAAATGAAATGCAAGGGATAAAAATCAGAGTGCCTGAGCAAAGGCAGAAGCCATCAGGCAGACTGAAAATGTAAAACTAAAGGCAAAACCAAACTCATCTTTGGACATTCGTTGAACTTAAGCTGATTGCACTATGATGGTAAAAGGAAAGAAAAAAAAATTAAAGAACATCCAGAAAATGTTCAGGATGTTTCACTGGAGATTCTGTCTAAAAGATAACATTGAACTTAGGCTTTCAGAGTCTGTTGTATCTCTGAGAATAAAACCCTCCTGAAAACATGTAAGTCATCTTTTGTACATGATTTTAGGAATGAAAGAAAGTAGGGAACCACTGTTCTATTTTCTACACTTAACACTTTTGACAGCTTGACTGAATTTCGAAGCAGGTCGTAGGATTTTTTTGTGTGTGCTTTTTTTTTCTTGTTTTTTTTTTTTTCCCTATTTCCTCTCCTACTGCACTCTGATTCCTTAGTTCAGCACAAGTCTTTATTAACCTCCCAAACCACACCCAGATGCATTAGCCTTCCACACATGCACACACTCGCATGCATGCACACACCCTCTACCCTCGCCCTCAGAAGTCAAGGCCCTGGGCTGAATCCACCCCAGCCACCTTCTCACTTCCTGAGACTTTAGGAAGAAACTGCCAATGTACTCTGGGAAGCTAATTCTCTATAAGGATGCATATGGATTTCCCTTTAAAATTTTTGAATTTTAAGAGAGCTCATGAAAATAAGAGTACGTTAAGCCAAGAAAAAAAAAATCTTTGCTAATATACATTTTAGAAGTTCTGCCAATCTGGCGGGAGAGAGATTTTGCAGAGGAAACTTTCTGCAGCTCCTTTCCACGGAAAACCACTCTGCCAACACAGATGTTCTCTTTTATCATTAATAGCTTCAGTCCATTTCCTTTGGTTGTTTCCATCCCTTTCACCAAATCATATTCTGTTTTATAGGGAAAAAAACTTTCAAAATATTAACATTGGCACTATGAGAAAATCCTAATAAATAAATTGTTCACTGTTGATTAAAGTGTAGTATGTTTACATTCATAGTTTTAAAATGTATTCATTAAACAAATATTGTTACGTGCCAGCACTGGTCTGGAAGCTGAGGATATGCTGTAATGGTGATTGAATCAGACAATGTCCCCACTCTTACAGAGCTTATTTTCTAGTTAAATTTGGTTAAAACCAAAAATCCAATAGAATGGCAGTCTGGCCTTAGAGGTCCAAATGGAAATTAGGACCTGCCAAACAAGGGCAAGGAGGAGTTAGAAGTCTTATTTTCTAAAGCAGAGAACACTGAACATACAATCAGAGGATGAAAGATAATCCTCGGCATCGTCACTCTAATGAGAGACTGTGAATAGAGGCTCAGGGTCTATGTTGAGAGAGGAAGAAGAGCAGAATTGCATAAAGACAAATGTTGAGGGAAATTGGAGCTTGTTAAAACAAAGCTAGATGACAATTCCAAATATGGGGCAAGATGTGAAGCAACTGAAATTTTCATAGGCTGTTGATGGGAGTACAAAATAGTTCAACTGTTCTTGAGAATTGTCAGTTTCTTATGACCATGTTATCGTTGTTGTTAGGTGCCATCAAGTCAGGTCTGACTCATAGCAACCCCATCTACAACAGAATGAAATTCTCCCCAACACCATGCCATGCCTGGCACTATGTCAGTGCTTCTCTGTTATTCATAGAGTTTTCAATGACTGATTGTTTGGGGATTGTTTTTTGGGGAGTGGGCTACCAAGTACTTCTCCCATATTTGCAGTGCTGAGGATCAAACTCAGAGCCTCAGAGAGCACAGCACAGCACTCTACCAACTGAGATAAACCCCAGCCTACTTCCTAAACTAAACAAATAATCCCATTCTTACACAAGTGAAACAAAAATCTACGTGTAACAAAAAAATGTTCATAGCAATGCCCTGCATGGTACCACACTCCTGTAGTCCCAACTAGTCCTGAGCTGAGGCAGGAGGATGGCTTGAGCCCAGGAGTTTGAGACATAGTGAGACCCTATTTCAAAAAGAAAAAGAAAAAAGCCAGGGACCATGGCACACAGCTGTAATCCCAGCAACTCAGGAGGTGGTTGTAGGAGAATCAGGAGATCAAGGCCAGAGGCAGTCTGTGCAATTTACTGAGACATTGTCTCAAAATAAAAAGCTAAAGAGGGGCTGAGGGTGCAGCTCAGTGGTGGATCACCCTGGGACAATCCCCAAGTACTACAAAAAGAGAGTAGTTCATAATAAATGTATTCAGATCAGCCAAA
This sequence comes from Pedetes capensis, assembly GCA_007922755.1. NCBI lineage: Eukaryota > Metazoa > Chordata > Mammalia > Rodentia > Pedetidae > Pedetes > Pedetes capensis. The sequence goes on along the minus strand of VMDO01014861.1, from coordinate 30,128 downwards.
AACTGGAAATGACCCAACTGTTCATCAATAATATTTGTTTACATAAACAAATTATGAACTATTCATACAGTGGAATATCACTCAGCAATAAAAATACCCAAGAGTGAGATTAAACACTATGATAAACAAAAGAATACAGGCACAAAACAGTATATATTACGTGTTTGCAGTTATGTGCAGAGCACAACTGGAAGAACTCGCACCTGTGGTTGCCTGGGGTTCAGAAAAGGTAGAGAATTGATGAGAGAATACGAGGGTGAAAGAAATGCTCTACATCTTGTTTGGAATGATAGTTACACCCAACTGTCAACACATATCACATGCAACACTTAAGATTTGGGTATTTTATCCTATGTTAATGAAGATTCTTTTTCTATTTAAGCTGCTTATTATCTAGTTCTGGGAGACGGACCCAGCAACCCACTCCCAAAAATCAATCCACCACTGAAAAATCCTATGAACAACAGAGAAGCACTGACAATAGTGTTTTGCCTGTTGTATGTAGGGTAGCTATGAGTCAGATACGGACTCGATGGCACCTAACAACAATAACATTATCTAGTTCACAACAAAGGGGACTCAAAATACCAATGAACAACTAAGTTGAGAGAGCTGATCTCTTAGAAGTTAAAAAGTACAGGAAGTCTTGGGGGCTACTGCTGGCATTCTAGACTAATTACACCAGGTTGGGTTGATTGATCCAAGAGACTTCCAAGGCAATTGCCTTCTAATATTTAAAAACAACTTGCTCACAAATAATCTTTTAGAAAATAACTCTCTTATAAATGAGAATATTTATCTAGAGCCTATTAGGCCTGGGCTCAGTATTGGGTGCTGGAATTCAGCCTCAACACTGTGATGAGCTCTGTTCTGGTGGGGGATGAGAAAGCAGCAGGAAGAGGGCAATAATAATGGAAAAGGTAAAATTAGACCATTTCAGATGCTGACTGATTGCGTTACTCAATTTGTACCTAATGGTCATCTTGCTTTTACTTTTCCCTAATTCAGGTAAGAAGGTAAAAGGCACAATGGTATAGCATTTAAAAAAATATATGTACAAAATATCGAATCATTATACCAAACAGAATTGGCAAATGACCAATCATTTCAAGAAGTTGCATTAAGATCAAGGACCAATAGTATTGAAAGACAAACTGAAAACTGCACTGAAGGAACTGGCAAAACACAAGGCTCTGGGAATTGATGGAATACCAATAGAAATGTTTCAACAAACAGATGCAGCACTGGAAGTGTTAACTTGGTTATGCCAAGAGATTTGGAAAACAGCTACCTGGCCAACTGAGTGGAAGAGATCCATATTTGTGCCTATTCTGAAAAAAGGGAATCCAACTGAATGTGGAAATTATTGAACAATATCATTAATACCACCCACAAGTAAAATTTTGCTAAAGATCATTCAACAGTGACTACGGCAGTGTACAGACAGGGAACTGCCAGGAAATCAAGCCAGATTCAGAAGAGGGCATGGAACCAAGGACATCATTGCTGATGTCAGATAGATATTAGCTGAAAGCAGAGAATACCAGAAAATGTCTACCTATGTTTTATTGACTATGCAAAGGTATTTAACTGTGTGTATCGTAGTAATTTGTGGATAACATTGCAAAGAATGGGAATACGAGAGCACTTAATGGTACTCATGAGGAATCTGTACATGGACCAGGAGGCAGTCATTTGAACAGAACAAGGAAACACTACCTGGTTTAAAGTCAAGAAAGGTATGCATCAGGGCTGTACCCTTTCACTGTACCTTTCAATCTCTATGCTGAGTAAATAATCCAATTCTTTCTTCAAAGAATGCAGCATCATGATTGGAAGAAGACTCATTAAAAACCTGTGTTATACAGATGACATAACTCTGCTTGTTGAAAGTGAGGAGGATTTGAAGCATTTACTGATGAAGATCAAAGAACACAACCTTCAGTGTGGACTGAACCTCAACACCAAGAAAACAAAAGTCCTTACAACTGGGTCAAAACACAACTTCATGATAAATGGAGAAAAGATGGAGGTTGTCCAAGATTTTGCTTTACTTCTTTCTACAGTCAACACCATAGAAGCTGCCATCAAGAAATCAAAAGACGCATTGCATTGGGAAAAGCTGCTGCAAAAGACCTCTTCAAAGTGTTGAAAAGTAAAGATATCACATTGAAGATGAAGGTGCACCCGAGTCATGCCATGGTATTTTCAGTTGCATCATATGGTTGTGAAAGTTGAACAATGAATAGGGGAAACAGGAAAAGAATTGATGCTTTTGAATTATGGTGCTGGAGGTGCATATTGAATATACCATGGACTGCCAAAGATGTGTTCTAGAAGAAGTGCAAACAGAGTGCTCTTTGGAAGCAAGAATGGCTAGACTGTGTGTTATGTATTTTGGAGATGTTGTCAGGAAGGACCAATCCCTGGAGAAGGACATCATGTTTGGGAGAGTAGCAGGTCAATGAAAAAAAAGGAAGACTCTTAACTAGACACAGCGACTGCAACAATGGGCTTGAACATAAAAAGGATCATGTTCCTGGCACAGAACTGGGGAGTGTTTTGTTCTGCTGTACGTCAGGTCACTATGAGGCAGACCTGACCCAAGGGCACCTAACAACAACAACAATGGCCATAGAACACTTAGTTAATTGCTAAGTATAATTCCTGCCATATAGTAAGCTTTCAATAATCCTCAACTATTATTATCATTATCATTTCTCTCTGCTCCCTCCCTTCTTATAAGAAAAACATGAACTTTGAGAATAGATGTGCAATTAAATATATGAACAAAAACATTCATAATAGTTTCATTTGTAATAGCCCATAACAGCCCTGGAAAGTACCCAAATGGTAGAATGGAGAAATACATTGTGGTATGTTCATATAATGGAATACCTCCCTGCAATAAAAAGAACTGCTGCTTCCCAGCAATTAACAGCTTGGGTGAACCTCACAGACATAATACTGAGTGAAAGAAGCCAGACTTTAAAAACCACATACTATGTAACTTCATTTATACAAAGTTCAAGAGCAGGCAAAACCAAATGACAGTGCTGGAAGTCAGAAGTGGTTATATTTGGCAGAAGCGTCTAACTAGAAGGACAAACAGAGGAACTTTCTTGGGCATTGGGCATGTTTTTATATTGGTCCAAGTGCCAGTGACATGGATATATGCATGAGTAAAATTAATTGGGCTGTTAGCTACAGATCTGAGCTCTTTACTGTATGTATCTTATAACTCAATAAAAATTTTTGAAGAATGTAGCCGGGCTCCATGGCCCACGCCTGTAATCCCAGCAGCTTGGGAGGTAGAGGCAGGAGGATCGCAAGTTCAAGACCACAGGCAGTCTGTGAAACTTAGTGAGACCCTGTCTCAAAAAGTTAAAAAAAAATGGGCTGAGGGCACAGCTCCGTGGTACTGCACTTGCAAAGCATGCAAGCGCAAGGCCCTGGGTTCAACCCCCAGTACCGAAAAAAAAACTAAAAATAAAAATAAATTTTTTGAGGAATGTAAGTGCAACTAAGCAAAATAAAGAAGTACATTTAGGACTATAAATATTTATTATGTAGTATCTCAGCTACTTTTAGCCAGCGATGGCCGCAATGCATGGAAATGTTGGCCCTCCACAGTAATAAATAGAGCATTCCTTCGATACCCATCTCCTAAGCATCTCTCAGCAGCCAGGACCACAACAAGTACCCAGGACACATGAATGAACATGACAACATAATCCCTGCCATAAGAACATCCTTGAAATGGGCAGTCAGCCATGTAACCCATGACCCTGGGGCCACGGGTGGCAGTTTCTCTAAATGTGGCCCGAGGGGCTTCTGAGAGTTCACTGACTTCTACAGCAGAAACCTGGATTCTCATTCTGTTTCGGTCACAGAAACATCGTGCACGGTCGTCCTTCCCGTCCTCAGAGCAACATGGCTAAGATAGCTCAGATCCTCGTGCTTAATTGCAGCTGACATTTCTGGGTCATGGGAGGTGATGGCAAACATCCTTTTGGAAGGCTTCTTGTTTGTGACAACAGCAGAAGAGAAGAGACAAATTTTAGAGCACATGGCCAAGCTTCCACTCTGGATGAACGTCCAACAGGTGAGGCACTGTCCTCTTGGCAGTGGCAGTGGTGCGGGAATCCTGAAGGAACCCTCCCACGGCTCTGACCGCCCTCATCAAGGACCCACGGCCCCGCAGATGGCTCCAGATACAGTATTCATGCATGAAACATGACAAAGACTTCGCTTCTGTTTCTGGTATAAAGTGATCATTTGCTTAACATATTTTGGAGTTTGTTTTCAAAAGGACTTAAGTTAACTGATAATGTAGCCAGACTAGCCGGGTCTTCTTGCTCACTGTTATTATTATTGTTGTTGTTGTTGTTAGTACCATTGAGTCATGGCCAACTCATAGAAACCCCTTACAGGGTTTTCAATGGCTGATTGTTTCGGGATTGCCTAGGGAGTGGATTGCCACGTCCTTCTCCCATTTTTGTGCTGCTGGGAATTGAACCCGGGACCTCAGAGACTGCAGGGCAGCGCTCTACCAACTGAGCTACATCCCAGCCCTCTTGCTCACTATGAGCAGTATATTTACAAGGCTAAGTGGCAGAAATGGAAACCAGGTATCTATGTCAAAGAAGTCTAGAGACCAAATGACTCCTGAGCTAAAAAGAAATAGTCAACCCTTGGAGAGAGTTAGCGAGCAAGGGAAAGGGGGCTCAGGGAGTCCAACAATCCTGAACATTGATGTAGGCGTTGCACCTCCTAAAACAGAGCAAGCAGTTACTCCTGACTTTAATATGAACAAGAGCAAATAGGAGGGACAACAGGAATAGTCCTCAGGATCTAGATCTGATCAAAAAGAAGAATGATGAGATGTCCCAGTTCCCTGAGACAGGCCCAGTAACCACCTGTTATAAATACCATAGTGACAGAGCTTGGTGGCACATGCCTGTAATCCCAGGACTCAGGAGGCCGAGGCAGGAGGATTGCAAGGTCAAGGCCAGAGGCAGCTTAGTGAGACCCTGACTCAAAATAAAACATAAAAAATGGGCTAGAGGTGCAGCCCAATGGCAGAGCACTTGCAAAGCGTGTCCAAAGCCCTGGGCTCAACATCCAAGTACCGTAAATAAATAAATACCATAGTGCACTCTTTCACTCAGAGAAGGACCCCAGAAACATGTCAGCTTACCTGTAAGGGAAGCAATCACTGGTGAACTGGAATTGCCATGGCCTTTGGGGGAAAGAGACCAGACCTGCCTATGTACTGTCATTCACCCTGGGCCCTCCCAGATAAGTACAGGTTCCGGGGCCAAGAGACACTGAGAGGACATAAAATGTAAAAGCAATTGGACCTAAAACATGAACGTCTAACTGTACAAGCATGAAAAACCTCCAGGAAAAGGAAAGGTAAACATCTCTGAGGAAACAGACACAAACTACTCAGGCGGGTGGGGCTTGGCCACAGCAGGAGAGGAAGCCCCGTCCCCTCATGGGGGCTGTGGGTTTCAGCGGAGAGAGCTCCTGTTCTCAAGGGCTTATGGACTATAGTAAGTGATTGAAAAAAGAACTTTTTTGATTATCAAATAATGGAAATTCAACAACACAATTTGGAGTGTGTAGTTATATCAAGACTTGGGAATAAAATACAAATATTAACATTTGAATTGTGCTTTTTCCACCTGAGGCACCACACTGAATGTGTAGAGGTAGCATTTTGAGAGTCAAATATACCCAATGTACAAAACAAAACAAAAGATGTGAAGAAGACAGGGCGTCAGAGCAAATTACTACTAGCTGGGTGCCTTAGAACCACAGACACTTATTCTCTCACAGTTCTGGGGGCCAGACATCCAAGGTCAAGGTGTCAGCAGGGTTAGTTTCTTCCGAGGTCTTGAGGTAGTATCAGCCGCTGCCTTTCCCTTCTCTCCCCCCACACTTCTGGTAACTTACCAGCACCTTTGCATCCCAGCATTCTAAGCTCTGTCTCTGTCTTCATGCGGACCTCCCCGCTAGGCCCCTTTGAATCCCTCTATCCTCTCCTCTTTTCACAGGGACAAATGCTGTTGAATATAGGGCCACCCTAAATCCAGAATGATCTCATCGCAAAATCTTTAATTACATCAGGAAAGACCACTTTTCCAAATAAGGTCACATTCACAGGTTCCGAGAATTAGGACTTAGGCCAAACTTTTTGGACATTTAACCTATCACAGATGCACTGAAAATTGTGCCCAAATGAGTCAAAGTTCCCTAAATATCCTTCTAAAAAAAATCAAATAGCCAGGCATGGTGGCACCTACCTGTGATCCTAGTAACTCAGGAGGTGGAGGTAAGAGGATGACAAGTTCAAGGCCAGAGGCAGCCTATGTAACCTAGCAAGACCCTTCCTCAAAATAAAAAATAGAAAAAGGAGGCTGAGGGTGCAGCTGGGTGGTGAAACACTCGGAAAGTGTGTGCAAGGCCCTGGGTTCAACTCCAAAATACGGCAAGAAAGAAAGAAAGAAAGAAAGAAAGAAAGAAAGACAGACAGACAGACAGACAGACAGACAGACAGTCTTTGCAAACTAAACTTAGAATAAGAAGAAAAACAACCAGATCCCCTGAAGGACAGAGGGCACAAGTAAATAAAATACCCAAGGGATAGAGACACTCCTCTGTGCCTACATTTGTGACCACTACACCCAAGGAAATACTACTGAGCTGGCTGCTGATCCTTCCCCACCTCTTGCCTGCGTGGCTCTCCTGGACTCTGCCAAAGGCTGTGCACATCAGCCACACACAGGGTCATGGGGCAGAAGGTGGCATACCTGGTACAAATCTGCCTGGCCCTAAAGCCTCCACACCCCTTGCTTTTTAGTCAATGAAAATATTGGATACACACACACACACACACACACACACACACACACACACGCACTGTGGGGGGATCCCAGAGAGGAGACAGGGCCTCATCAGGCTGCAGCCATCAGGAAAGACAGGTGGCTTCCATCTCAAAATTCCCCCAGGGTTTTTCTACACAAAGTTCGCACTCAATTGTGTGATTTTCACACCGAACACCAATCCAACCTTCAGTGGCTAATGTCCACCAAATCCATTTGACTAAAAATATGACATTAAAAAAGCATAAAATTGAATTTGAAAGTAAAGTATTGTGTAATCATCTTCCAAGACATGTTACCAGCTGGTCCATCACTATCGCCGTATTTCCCCCAATGGTTTTCTAGTTACCCTCGGAACAAGGTGCAGAGTCAGAGAAAAGGGGACTTGGGGGGAGACCTTGCTGATTCCAACAACACATCTCTGCTTTTATCCATTTTATGTAACAGCCTTCTATGTAAGATTTCATCTTAAGGAAGGATTCTAAGGGAAAATAAATACGGAGACCACTGATCTAAGGCATCAAGACCTTCACTGCAAGTGAAAGGCTTGTGACAAGCCAGTCACTGCCCACCTCACCTGCCTCAACTCTCACTAATCCCCCATCCACAGAATACCCTCACCTACAGCCACCAATGTGCTAATACACCATTGGCCTCCAGCTTTGGCCATTGCTATCACTCGGTTCAGCAAGTTCTTCCCCCAGTCCTTGATACCCACCTGCAAACCAGGTGTCCCACCAGCTACCCTCCCCCTCCCCCAGATGTCTTCTTTCTTCACCACAGCCCGTAGCAACCTCTCCTTTCTGTGAACCCCTTTGATGATCTGATCACTCATTCCACTACATCTGGGCACCTATTCTTATGTGCCTTGCTCCCTTCCTACCCCTGAGTAGCCCAGAGCCCTTTAGGGAAGGTATCCCTTAGTGCCTATCATGGTGGCTTCCTCTTATGAGTCCCTCAATAATGTCTACTAACTCACAAATGAAAGGTCACTCAAGAGTCCAGGAGAAAATCTAGAGCTGGGCTTCAATAGGTACAGACAACTTTGTCTTTGATTCTGAGCTGCTAGTTCTGAGTTCCCAATGCCAAAAGAAATTTTCTAGCAAGCTGTCTTCCCTCACCTAGAGAGTTACAAATGCCAACTGTAATTAAAATAGCAACTTCATTTTCCAGTAAGTTTCAGATGACATGTGGCACTGGACTTCACTTCCTTCCAAGCAGTTAGGAAGCCGAGTTGTTTTTTTTATTATTATTGTTTGTCAGATTTTATAACAGACTTCTTCCTCCTGAAGTGATATATGCCATGTCTGTTTAAACCAAAGCAGAGTAAAAATAATTTTTCCCTGAGAATTTTTAAAATGTCTTAACACCTCTTAAGCTAATTGGAGACACCTGAGAATATCAACTATCAAAACTGAGGTTGAGTTAGAAAAGAGATTATCTTGTAAATCAAATACAATCATTCTCTCAGAAGTATTTTTTAAATTCCTTGGAAGAGAAACAACTAATTAACATCCCGATAGGGGGCCTCAGATAGTTCTTTTATCCTTGGTTAACTTCCAACAAACCGAAGTACAAAACAGACAGAAAAAAGAAAGGGGGTGGGTAGCCTTCCAGTAATTCTGGGGGCTTTATTTTTGTATTTTTTTCTTTTGGCTCTGTTTGGTGAGACAAAAAGAACTAAAATTATAGGGAAGAAGAAAGTGATGAGTAATGAGAAAGAAAACAGCTTTGTAATCTTTGAAAAGTTTTTATTTCCCACAGTATTTTTCCCCTTTAGGGAAAATAAAATACAATGCTCATATCCTTACCTTGTTTATACTGCAATTTCAAACATTCACAGTACTTAGAATACCATATGTTAGGCATTCAATTCAACAAATATTTATTACTTCCCTGGCACTGTGTTCAGGTGCTAGAGAAACAAATAAAATGTGACCAACTTTTAGCACTATGGACAGATCTAAAGAGCTCTCCAAATCCAGACAAACAGGAGTCCTGCCCTCAGGGATCTTACAGTCTGGAGGGCAATGTCTATCAGTATTAAACAGGAAGAGGGGAGCTCATCATTTCGGCATGTTTGATATTCATTATCAGACAGATTAATTGGTGTCCATTCAGACAGAAGTTCATTTGTTTGAAACTTTCCAAACCTGAATGTTTAATATAACTCTAAAAAAGAGTCAGTATGCCACCTTAGCATATACACTCTGCCAAAAAAAAAAAAAAAAAAAAAAAAGGTATACACATCTTGAGACAAAAATTTTCCATTCTGCTGTCTTAAGAATGTGTGACACTAGAGCCTGCCTGGGAATACCAATTGCTGCAGGGTAGGGAGAAGGACCTGGCAACCCATCTCGAGACAATCAGCCACTGAAAACCCTACGAATAGTAGAGAAACACTGACAGTAGTGCAGGGCATGGCACAGTGTTGGGTAGTGTTTCGTTGTGTTGTACACAGGGTCACTATGAATCAGACTCAACTGGACAACACTTAACAACAAGCATTCATTTGATTAAAACCATCTTTTGAGCTCCTACTATACATTGCTACCATAATGCAATTGAAAACTTCTTAAAATAATACATAGATAACATCTCTTAACATGGGTATGCACTTTTGGCGTCCCCATACTTCTGCCTCTACCTTTAGGAGATGTTCTAGTGCAAAGGATAACAGCAGTCTTTACCTCTCCCGCTACACAGAGATGGAGGTAGAGGCCCACGAAGGTCAAGGGCTGCCTGAATTCATGCAGTTACCAGTAGGGATAAGGATGTGAGGCAGGTGCACTACCGCCAACAGCTGCCCTCTTCTCTAGGCAGTGCAAGTGCTTGTCAGGTGCCATTGAGTTGGCTCTGACTCATACTGACTCTATGCACAACAGGATGAAACACTCTGCAACACTGTGCCATGCACGTGATCTTTTTATGCAGACTCTAGGAACTCAGTGCTGGTTGGTAAGAAGCTGCTTTTGCTCCCGCTGCCTCCCCTGCCTGCTACGGAAGGACACTGAGAACAGTGCAGTCCTCATGAATCTTCAGGATAACTGACAGTGATCCCACTGGCCCAGCCACCAGCCATAAAAAAAAGGCAGGTGGGTGCCTCCAGGCTACTTGAACACCCAACCTGCTTAGTGTCACCTTCCCAGCATTCTCTGATTCTAAAAGTCTCTCTCCTCATAATTTTGCCATGAGCTCTGTATTTCTGAGTGTTCCTGATACAGTGTCAGGAGACAGAGAACCGTTGAGCTGAGACAGGAAGGGCAAACATTCCATAGACTCAGAAGAACCTTAAAAAGAAGGGACAATACTAAAAAAAGATAATTAAAAGAAAAGAAGCAGGGGCAAAACCAGAATGTTGGGCACAAAACAGAATCTGCAAGTGGGCTGGAAGGTGAACAAAGGCTCCCAGAAGACTAAAGCTATAATTTCCAGAGTTTAGATTGTCCTTTTTATGTACTGCTACCTTGATCCACCTGAAAATGGGAAGAAATGATGTTTCTGGCTATGAAAGCAAACAAGCTGTAATGGTGATCTTTACAGCACAAACAAACAAGCTATTATGGGTATCTTTCGTTCAGAGCCTTCAGATTTACAAAGAAGAAAAGTGGTAAAGAAAAAAGAAAAATAATGGACAAGATGAAAACGGAAAGAAGACTTTATACATAATTCCCTTCCTTCCATCATGATACATGGAACCCATGCGATCATATTTCGAGCTGAGTCCCACGTCATTCATTCACATCACTGGACCTGGCGTTTCATCTTCCACAATGCCGGTGGTACTCCTCTGATGGAGGTGAGCCACCCTGTCTAGGACAGCATGGAATTTGTTTTGCAAAATCAATGTCCTTTGTTTCACAATCTTGTGTTCTTAGGATCCTCCGGAGCCAAAAAGCATAAAATTCTTATACGTCACAGTACTTTAAAAATTGCTATGATAATGGCTCATTGATAAATCCATTATCAGTAACAATTCCCTAATCTACAGTATCTCTCCAAACTGCATTACACAGAACCAGCCTGGATTGCAACTTTGCTTTCCTTTCCAATATGTTGCTGTAAAGTCCCTTACTGAGTCTGGTAATGCAGCTCAGTGGTAGACTCCTTGCCATCTGTGGGGCCCTGAGCTCAATCCCTAGCACAAAAAATAAAATGTAATAAAATAAAATAATAAAGACTTTCATTGAGACCTATTTTTCCTATTGAGCCTCTTCTTTCCTTTTTTTTTTTTCATTTTTTTTCTTTGCCCTGCTCTGTCTCTCTTTTCTTACCCCCCAAAAAGTCTTATTACATGAAAGATCTTGAGTATATTATGTTCCAATTTTCTGGAGAAATTTTCAGGCTGTTCTCATTTATTTCTAAAAATAAAGAATTTATAATTGTGCAGAGAAAATCTGATAACACTGTTTTTCTCTTCTCCACAGGAACTCCACCAATGGAAAGAAAAGAATTAAGAAGGAATAAAGTCAGTCTACAATCCCACAAAGACAGAACAGATAAGGAGAAATCAAGAGATGAATAATTTCAACACATTTTGGGAAAAGAGAAGGCAGAGGAGCATACCTGACTGAGGACAGCATAGGAAGTTCTGACCTCAGCAAGTAGAAAGAGGACACTAAAATGAAGGGAGGGATGTACCTTCCCAGAGCCCAACAAAGAAAAGCTCAGGACATAACCAGACTAGTTCACGTAGGAGGCAAAAATCAAGTCCTATACAAGAAGCTATATAGGAGATACTGCATCTGTCATTACCTAAAAAACAACTGATTCATGCTTTCAAAATTGGCATAATTAGTTTCAACTTAAAATTCTCTTCCCAAACTATCAGCGAAGACTGTAAGAAGAAATAGCATTTTCATGCAAACAAGGACTCAAAGATGCACACCCTTTTTGAAGAGGCTACTATAGGATGTGCTACAGCAAAAAGAGGAAGTAAACTAACAAAAAAGAAACATGACAAAGCATCCACAAAAAAAGGGACGTAATTAGGAGGGTGATCAATGAAAGCCTAGGATAATAAGATGGCCCAACAGCCTAAAGAAAAACCTACTCAGGTGGGCACAGTGGTGCACCTTTTTGTTCTAGGCCAGAGGCAGCCTACCTAACCTAGCAAGACCCTATCTCAAAATAAAATAAAAATGGGTTCGCAGGACAGCCCAGTGGTAGAGCACTTGCAAAGAATGTGCAAAGCCCTGGGTTCAACTCCCAAATACTGTAAAAAAAAAAAAAAAAGGAAAGCCAACTTAGAGATTATCTGAAGAACAACATTAAAAGATATTGGACAGATATACTAAAATCCTTTAGAAAATTCAGCAATAGATACATAAAAAGCTAAGCAAAAATTTAAAAGCAATTATCACCCCTAGGGAAATAAAATTATGTACAGGAAGTAAACATAATCATAGTTCACAATCTGGCTCAGAAGCAAATGTTATTTACACAGTTATAATATAAATACCAACAAGGGATTTAACCAAAAACTGTGAGCTGGTTATATTGAGAAAATAAGAAGTAGATGAAGGGTGGAGTATAATGCATAAGCTCCAGCCAACTATGTCAGAAAGTTAATGTGCAATATCTAAAGCTGTCTAAGACATAGCAGCATGAGTATATTACTTTAAATATGTGATGTATGAGAAAACAACTAAAAATATCCAAAGTAACTGCTTCTAAAAAGCTAGCTTGGGTGGGTACAAACCTGGAATCCCAGCATTTGGAAGGCTAAGGGAGGAGAACTGTTGCAAGTTTGAGGCCAGCCTGGTCTACATAGCAAGTTCTAGGCCAGCCTGGGCTACATAGTGTCTTTAAAAAAAAAAAAAAAAAACTAAATTAATTAATTAATTTAAAACTTAAAAATAAAAAGCTGGCATGGGAAATTGGATGCAGGGGATAGCTTTTGCTTTAGAACACTTTTAGTTGTATTTTACTAACACTGTTTTACTTTGATTAAAAGGTATTAATAAAAATAAAACCAAATTTAAAATCTTGTGTCCCATTAACATATATTCTGAATTAACATTTTATAAAACCCTGCAATTATCTTGTGAGTAGCATAATTATATTGTATTATTTTATTAAAAGCATCTTACTGAATATAAACATTTAAAATGTTTCACCATTTTAAAAAAAAACTAACAGATGAGTGCTTTGTAAATGGACTTGTTCATCTAAGCTTCCCAACAACCTAATAAGTGGTATATCACCATTCCTTTCCTTCACCACATGAAGAAATCAAGGTTGGACTTGCCCAAGGTCACAGAATTTATTAACAGCAGAATAGAAACTTCACCCAGGGCTTCTGACTCCAGGCCCATGTAGCACACCTTATAAACTTCCTCTCTGTTCTAAACCAGGACCCTTGCTAATGATCCTCCAAATTTTGCCTACAAATCCCTCCACAGCCAGTGCCCTTCCCAAAGCTACAACATCCACCTCCACCACCCCACCCTCCCACCCCGGTCTAAAATCTGGCCACTTGACCCTGACAACTGCAGGGCCTCATAAAATCAGACTGTGCCCCCACAGCCATTAGATCTGCATGATGATGGAAGAGCCCTGGCCCACTCCAGTCCTCCAAACACCAGGCGGCAAGGAAAGGCCACAGAGCCCTCGGTGGCCTCATCCTGCCTCACTGTTAGCTGCACTTGAACAAGAGGAGATCGAACCTCAGGACCCTCACACTCCAGGTGCTGTGTCAGCCACTGTCAACCAGCCAGGCCCTGCCTCCTCTCTCCAGCCTCCTCCATCTCACCCCATCCCTCCCAACTTGCAAGGCTGGACAAAACCAGGAATACAAGGATCCCTCACTGAAGGCACTTAGCAAACAGATCTGCAAGACGCATCAAAGCATGTTTATAAAAATGTCTGCCAAGGGCCACCCTATGGTGTAGGTGTTGCTCAGAGCAGAGGATCTGACAGTCTCTGTGTGGTTAGCAACCAACATGAGACGGACAAGAGTACACATTCTGTAAAATCACACTAAATCACTCTAGAACAGGATGGAAGCCCACACCAATGTCCCACCCATATTAGCGCCCCACCAATCCCCACCCCGTGGGCTAGAATTTAGCTCAGTTGGTGCAGCACCGCTCTGCGGTCTCTGAGGTCCTGAGTTCAATTCCCAGCACCCCAAAAAATGGAAGGAGGACGTGGCAATCCACTCCTGAGGCAATCCTGAAAAAAACAATCAGCCACTGAAAACCCTATGAGGGTAGCGATGAGTCAGACATGACTGGATAGCACCTAATAACAACAACAACAATCCCCACCCCACACCACTGAGGGTTCCCCAATCCCTGCAGGTCCATGTTATTATGCCTGCTACCTCCCAGGACCTGACAGCCTATGCCTGACACTTCCCCGAGTCAACAGTGCCTGCTAGGACCACGCAGGACAGACTAGAAGTGTCAGGCAGTTCATGCCTCCACCCCCAGCAGGCCTCAACAAGTGACAGAGGAGGATCAATGGGCAGAAGGACAAGTAGCCCAGCACCCTCCCAGGCTAGCTGGAGTAAGGCGATGAGTTTTCTGCATTGTTTCCCAGAGCACCGCAGCGGGATGGAGCCCAGGAGTCCACAGCAACTACCTGCTTAACCCTCAACAGGCTTCCTTCCTTCCCAGCTCCTTCCAGAGCCTCCTCCCAATCCTGTCTCAGGACTTCTGGTGGAGCTCGAACTACTACAAGGCCTGTGTGATTCAGCAAAATGTCTTAAAAGAGCCAAGCATGCCAAACACCATTCTTGGGAGGCCTCAATGATAAATAGATAGGACCAACAGATAATTAGCACCTCAGGTGTTTTAATGCAAAAGAAATGTTGTGAGAAAGTAAGACTTTCTGAAGTACCTCAAAGCCCTTCTGATTTTGTTTCCACTGTTGTTTTCTTCACACCATTTCTTTAGCACCCTTTCTTCTTCCCAAAGGCAAATTTCTGACCACAAAGTCCAAAAAAGCGAACTAACAAGGTCTGAAAGAATGAGGGCTCTTGATCATTTATATGTTCCCTATCCTAATGATGTCTTTTTTGCAAAGTCTTCCACATTGTCAGCCCCTTGTTCCTCCTGCAGAGCCCGTGCAGGAGTCTGACTAGCCAGCCCGGAGCATCCCCTGGACTTGTACATCACTGATTTAGGTAATTTCATCATCCTTGCCAGTACTCACTGTTATACAACACTTACTATATGCAGGGTGTTCCAAACCCTTCCCACACATTAACTTATTTTGTCCTGAGAAGTAGGCATCATTGTTATCCCTGTTGTACGGATGAAGAGACTGAGACATAAGGTTTAAACAATTTGTTGAATTTCACACAGAAAATGGAGAAGCCAAAACTGAAAGCCATGCCACCTGAGCCTGGACTCAGGGCTCTTACCGTGCTCCCATGATTCTAAGAGCGAAGGCAGAGGTCAGGCTTCCAGGAGTCAGGTCTGTGCTAAGGCTTCCTCAAGCCTAGGAACCAACCTCAGAAGTGAGGCCTTCAGTGGCCTGGGGCCAAAGTAGGTGCAGGAATGAGCCACAGGTGAGAGCTTTTTCTAGGCTGCTCAATTGCTATCACCTGAACTTTACAACTAAGCTCCTGGTCATTGGAGTTTTTTGCAATACAATAATTTCACAAAATGGTACAAGAAATAGTAAACAATATCTCACCAACATTTTATTCCACTCAAGAATGCTCTACAAGGGTCTCTTGACTCAGAAAAAAATCTCTAAGTCTTCACTTTATTGGAATTCAATAGTCAAAGAAGTTGGCTGAAGCTCCTTTGGTTTTATTGTCAGATGCCTTTTAGTCAGGTCCAACTTATAGCAACCCTATATATAACAAAACAAATCACTCCCCAACATGTGACGTACACATGATCCTTTTCATATGTAAGCCCATTGTGGCAGACACTATGTCAATCCATCTACTTGAGGGTCTTCCATTTTTCATTGACCCACCACTCTCCCAAACATGGTGTCTTTCTCCAAGGATTGGTCCCTCCTGACAACATGTCCAAAATGCATAAGACACAGTCTACCTAGCTGAAGCAAATATTTGATTCCAGCATCCCTTCTGTCTTATGATGTGTGGATTCTCCCCAGGCCTCCTCCTTCTTCCTGCCTCCATCCCTCTCTCCCTCTGCCAAGCAAGTGTGATATCAGAATCTACCTTTGCTCCCGCTCAGGGTTAGGTTGGCACAAACCACAGCATTTTCTTTGTCCCTGCTCAAGAAAACAGAGCACAGGAGGCTTCAGTGGGTCAATAATGCATTCAGTCATGGCCAGCTGTTCAGACAAAGGTTTCTCAATGGCTCAAAGAGAAAAACAGGCAGCAGGAAGAGAGCCATTGCGGGGCACAAGACACCCTGAACTCAGTGGAAGCGCAGGCTGCCAGCACCGCTCTTGCTTGCCAACAGCAATTTCATTTGAGGAAAAACTATCATCCGTCACGTTAAATTAATGTTGTTAATTTGAGTTTTATTGGGTTTTGTCACTTTATTTGTTTTTAATGTGTAAATCTCTGTTGCGTTAATGGATGTATCAGAGCTTTCAATACTAGGAGTTTATACCTAGCTCTATTTTACACATACTTAAATAACATTATAATAAAAATAATTTAGGACAGCTCTGGAGTCCATATGAGTCATTTCTTTCTTTCTTTTTGTTTTTTTTTTTTTCTTTTTGCAGTACTGTGGGTTGAACCTAGGGCCTCGTGCTTGCATGCTTTTTTTTGCAAGTGTTGTACCACTAAGCTGCCCCCCAGCCCATTTTTTTTACTTTGTGAGGCAGGGTCTCACTAAATTACATGGACAGCCTCTGGTCTCAAACTTGTGATCCTCCTGCCTCTGCCTCCTGAGCCGCTGGGATTACAGGCGTGCACCACTGTGCCAGGCCCTTCATTGCTCTTTCAATACTACTCTAAGCAAGGCCTTTTCTCCCTAGGGCTCTTTGTGTTCTGCCCTTCTAGCAGACGCTCCATGGCCTTTGAGATTGGTGAGGTCCCTGAACTCAGTTGCTTACTTACTGGGTCCCTATTTTTATGTCTCACCAGTTTCTTACCCCTTTTGCTTCCTTCCCCAGCCAGTCCTCCCCAAGTTTTCAAATTTCCATGTGACCAGTTCTTACTCTCTACCAAATTATGGGGAAATCCTAGCCTTTGAGAATTCCACACAATCTGATAACTCCAAATGCACCTTCTACACCTCCCCACATCCCCCGTCCACCGTGTCCTGCCCAGCTCTTCAGCTCCCACCTACTGTTCCACAACACTGTAGCTCCCTCCCCGGCTCTCCCAGTCCACTCAAACCCCACGGGTACTGAGTATCCTCCTTGAGACTGGCCTGGTCCACCAGCGCCACACACACTGCCCTTCTCCTCCCTTTCCCGGGCAGTCCCCACCCAATGAATCACCAGTTTTCGTCCTGACCTGTCCAACACATCCTAAAATAACTCAAATGTTCCCTAACAGTTCCCAATCAAAGGGTGACAGGGAAAATATCTTGCCACATTCTTCATTCATCCACTTGGCCTGAATTCCCTCCCAAGGAGAGTGTGTGAAAACGCCTTACATGTAATAGCTGGCCTGGGCTAGACCCCAGCATCAGGTGTGAGGAGCAATGAAGAGGAAACCCAGGAGGAGAAGAAACCAATGTGAAGGAGCCTTAATGAGTTGGTCTCTATGTGGCTCAGTGTGACTCAGCCCCAGTGGGACCTCTGAAGGAGATGAACAGAATATGCCTCGGAATTGTCCACCTGAGGACAGAAGGAGGAAGCATTTTACCCCCAGCTCTGACCCCTCATGAGCCCAAGGTCAGCCTGCGGGCTCTTGACTCCTTTGCATCTCCAGGTGGTATATGCATGAAGTCCTAGGGGTGTCCCCAGGATGGCTCCCAGAAACTCTGGAGCAGAAATGGACAGAGAGATGAGACAGCTGAAACAAGATGCTGTCCAGATGTCCCTGGGCAAGGCTGGCTTCCCAGCAATGGCTGGAGTAAAAGGTGTGCATAGAGGATGTAAGGCAGAACACAAGGGTGTCTGGCACCCTTGGCAACTAGCACACCTCTCTATTCAAAGGAGACATGCTGTTCTTTCTGGCAGAATTCATCCCACACTTCCTCCCCAAGGCCTTCACACCTTAATCAGTGATCTGCTGTGGTGATCCGGCTTCAACCCTGAAAATCTCCAGCCTTCCTCTCTATACCAATTACAAACCACCTTTGATTCCCATACTACAATGGCCTTAACTGTGAAAACAGCAAAGCAACCTGACCATGGCTTTAGATTTTCACACAGCATTCCCATGCATTAATCACATTATCGAAATAACCTTGTACCCCTGCCTGAGGTGGCACAATTCCCATGCCCAGAAACCTGAAATGATACCACTCAAATGACACTTAAATGGTGTCCAGATAATGTGTTTCCTTGAGTCAACTGTACAAGCATTTGCTAAGTCACTATAATGAGCAACATGTAGGTGTGGAAGGGGGTAACAACTCGGGTGCCATGGTCCCTTGTCTTAAGAAGCTTGAGCAAAAGCCCAGCTCACCATCCAGTGCACAGCACAATGAGCCCCTAAAGAACTAGAAGTTGGGCACGTGGAAACAGGGAGCCCCTGTCCTTCTGGAGGGATTGGATGTGTATTGCTGGAGGAAGAGGTGCCAAGAGGGCTTTGGCGGTGTGGAAGGCCCCTCCCCAGAAGAGGCTGAGAGCCAGAAAAAGGTGCGTTTTCCTGGGCAGTACCTGGGCTTGAGCTCTCCACGCCTCTCTAGTCTGATGGTTGTCGAGTTTGGGAGTCTTGAGCTGTGTCACGTGCAGTCCCAGGATCTCAGAGAACAGATGGACACAGATGGGACAGATGGGACAGAGCGCCGGGCTCCGAGGATCCCTTCCCACTCCAACCTGAGCAGCTGGGTTAGAACAAAATGAACTCCACCATTGAACAAGGGTTTGAGAAGTCAAAACCACTCCTCTGGTTAAAAGCTCGAGGGTGGGAGGTGGAGGCCAGCCCTGCCACCAGCCAGCCCCAGGAACACGGGCCTCGGAGCCACATAGGACCTGTTTGTCTCCCTCTCAGCCTTCAGCCACTTTCAAAATGTCTCCAGCGCTTCCTGCCATCTGTGGATTGTTGGGTGGCTTGACAGGAACCTACTTAATATTTAGACGCCTGGTGGAGGATTTGCTGATACCCCATGGTCTATCTCTGGCTAAAAAACAAAGGAAGCTCCAAGCCACAGCAGAATTCACCTCCTTTTACTCCTTTTCCCCACACAAAGGGCTTGAGCAGTAAGATAAATGAAACGTGCTTCTTGGCCTCTCACCCAGCAAAAGCCATTTATCACCCTGGCCAACAGGGCTGACTAGCTATTTGCAGAATGGGACACATGGTTTTGAGAATGTCCAGGTGAGTTCACTGCTTTAATAAATGAGAGAAAGCTCTGTCCTGTGCTATTTCCAACCACTCTTAACCCCTGAATTCCTAGAGTTGCATGGCCAGAAAGGATGGAGAGATGCCCTCGCTAAATGTGTAGGAATGGCAAAGCACGGAGGAGGAAAAATTAGTAGGCCTTTGGCCTGCAATAATTAATGGGTGATTAAATTCTAATCCAGCCTATTGCCGTACCACTGAGGCATCCAATCCTGTCAGATATCAGAAGCTAAGCAGGGTCGGACCTGGTTAGTGCTTGGATGGGAGACCGCCTAGGAACACCAGGTGCTGTAGGTTTGGGAGAAGGACTCGGCAACCCATTCCCAAGAAAGAATCAGCCGTTGAAAACCCTATGAACAGCAGAGAAGCACTGACAATAGTGTTTTGCCTGTTGTACATAGGGTCACTATGAGTCAGATATCAACTCTGAGGTACCTAACAACAATTCTAACCCAGTAATAAGACAGCCAATGAGGTAGTTTCTGAAAATAAACTGCTTCGAGATGAAGAAATCTTCCCAATTAGAATTAGTCCCAAAAGCATATGAAAATATGCTTAGGTGAATTAATTCTTCCTGACTACATATATATATATATATATATATATATATATATGCACAAAAACTAAACATCAAACTTAAGCAAATAACAGAAAAAATAATTATTGACTTTATAAATTATACATCCTTAATACCCTTAATCTAGAGATTAATGCTTCTGGCTTTGTCATGAAATGCCAAGATTGTTAACTTCAATTGCTTCTAAAAATTAGTACATACATTTTAGTTTACTAAAGGGTATAACCAGAATGGGAAAACTGACATCAGCAAATTCCTTTCTAGTAATGGAAAAGTAAATATAAATGCAATTCATGATGGTAGTGATTTGTCCTCCTTTTCCTCCTCCCAGAATTATTACAGTGTTTTAGCATTATTATGGGAGAAGGACCTGACAGCCCACTCTCGAAACAATCCCAAAACAATCAGCCATCAAAAACACTATGAATAGCAGAGAAGCACTGACATAGTGCCAGGCATGGCACAGCATCGGGAAGTGTTTCATTCTGTTGTACACAGGGTCACTATGAGTCGGACCTGATTCGACGGCACCTAACAACAACAAGAAGCACTGTTATATCTGAGGACATGATGACAGTCTTCTCAGTTCTAACACTTCTTCCCTCTATTTTTTCTTTTTTTGAATCTAGAACTGACACTAGTAAATCACTTCAACTTATTAATATTTTGTCTTCTCATCTATGCAAGCTTCTCCATAGCTGAGGCAAGAAGCAGTAAGCCCTTTTTAAGGAACATTCCCTAGACCAATGAACTAACAGCAAAGATACCATTTTTGAGGCACTTTTATATAATATAAGTGTTAAATTACAGGCTGGGATTTAGCTCAGTTGGTAGAGCACTGCTCTGCAGTCTTTAAGGTCCCAAGTTCGATTCACAGCACCACAAAAATGGGAGAAGGACCTGGCAATCCTGAAACAATCAGCCATTGAAAACCCTATAAGGGTCGCTATGAGTTGGACACAACTCGATGGCACCTAACCACAACAACAAGAAGTGGAAAATTGGCATATTAGATAAATAGAGGCTAGCAGATGCTATAATCTTCAAGCTGCAGGCAACAGTTTTACAGCACCTGTGTCAGTCGATTCCGTATAGATTAAGCAACAGATACTTATTTTCTCACAGCTCTGAAGGCTGAAAAGTCCAGGATCAAGCTTCCAGTCGGACTCAGCTTCTGGCAAAGGTTCTCTCCCTCCCATATAGGTGGCCACCTTCTTGCTAAGCCCTCACTTCGCCTTTCTTGAGTGTTTGGAAAGTGAGAGGGAGCAAGCTCTCAGGTGTCACTTCTCTTAAGGTCATTCATCCTATCAGATCAGGACCCTACCCTTATGATCTCATTTAATCTAATTGCTTCCTTACTCCAAATAGTGCCACACTGGGGGTTTGGGCTTTCACATATGAATTCTAGGGGGACACATACATTCAGTCCCTCCCAGTGCCTATGGAAAAATTTGTTATTCTCAGGAATTTAGGTAAATAATTTAATCAGTCAGTCAACATTTATTCATAAACTCCTGCTATGCACCAGGCACTTCCCTGACGGAGAAAAGAAAGAAGAAAAAAGGGAGGGTGTATTCAGAAGAAGAATAAGCATGCGTAAATACTCGTATCCTAATGACTGCCTGTCTTCTTCACATCTTTTGTTTTGTACATTGGGTATATTTGACTCTACACATTCAGTATGGTGCCTCAGGTGGAAATAGCACAATCCATATCAATATTTGTTTCTTATTCCCAAGTCTTGATGCAACTACACACTCCAAATTGTATTGTTGAATTTCCACTATTTGTTAATCAAAAAAAAGTTCTTTTTTTTAATCATTTACTATAATCCGTAAACCCTTGAGAAAAGGAGCTCTCTCCACTGACACCCACAGCTACACAGTGTCTGATCCATAATGGACATTCATACAACCACTGAATGAATAAAAGAGCAACCACCACCACACACAAAATTAAGAGATAACCATTTTAAATAAGATAGTTAAAGAAACAAGCTCCGAAAATCCAGTTATTTTTCCTACCATGTTCCCTAAAAATAGTATAGGATGTTGTCTTTTTAATCAATCAATACATCAGAAACTTCATAAAATCCCATCTGACTTTGCTTAAGAATCAACTTTTTATTCCTGTGTTAAAGACTGTATCAGCCAGGTGCCAACATCCACTCCATTTCCCAACACAGGTTCGCCTCAAATTTACCACTCTCAGCAAGAGGCTTACTTTTCATCCTGCAGTTATTCATTGGACTCCTATAAATGGTCAGACACTGTCCTTACAAGCTGGCAAAAGAAACATTCACATTGACCAACACACATTTACAAACTGAATCAAGCGCACCGAAGAAAAGGAAGGCAGGCCTTTGCAAACCAAGAACTGGGGATCGGGGAAGAATTCCAAGGCCTTGTCCACACCAATAACAGCAGCTCCTAGTTTCACCATTTCCTGCACCATGCTCTGTCCACCATCTCCCAAGTTTCCAGTTCACTCCGTCTAGGGACCCACCTCCATCATCCTCTGACCCCACAAAAATTTACAACCCAGGATGCGCACGCCTGTAATCTCAGCAGCTTGGGAGGCAGAGGCACAATGATCACAAGTTCAAGACCAGAGGCAGTCTGCATAATTTAGTGAGACCCTGTCTTAAAAAAAAAGTAAAAGAGAAATGGGCTGGGGGTGCAGCTCAGTGGTCCAGCACTTGCAAAGCATGCAAGCGTGAGGCCCTGGATTCGACCCCCAGAACTGGAAAAAAAAATTCACAACCCATTGATCCCATCATCTTTTTGCTGTCCCCTGTCCCCGCATGTTCTTTCTTTCTACACATCCTGGCCTCGATTCTATTGCCTATCACCATGCCATCCCATGCCCATACCCTCTAATTTCTTTACACCCTATTCTAGCAACCTTCTGATTAATTCCAACTTTCTGCTAGAAGAAAACACACTAGTCTCGTGCCAAACTAGTCTCCCGTTAAATGTATGACCACAAGCCTCCAGCAAGCCCTAAGGCTGCACACAAGGGCACTGTACCTCCAAGTGCACTCACGTGCTCACCCCTCTGAAGAATTATTTCACAGCTCTTCCTTCTTCAGCTGCCAGCTGCTTATCCTTCCTCACACTGACATAATGACCTGTCCTGCAGCATGCAGAACTGAAATAACAGAGAGAATTTCCTCAAACTCCTCCTACTACATCCCTCTACCTACTAGCACAGGTCTACCACACACCGTGCCTTCTCTCCTGTAGATGGACTGTCCGTGCACCTGTCTGATGCACACTTGTGCCCTGGATCCCAACCCCTGTGCCTACTCAATGACATCACTCAAAGGATTCTTCCTCTCTTCCATGTCAGCAAATTTTTCTTCTTGATTCGATCATTCCCATTGTCACTTCAACATGCTATTATTTCTCTTATCTCTGAAAAATCTCTCTTCTAGATCCCTTCTTATTCCAACTAACGCTCCACTTACCTACTACCTTCAGGACAAATCATCTTTGAAGCGTTCTCCCCATTGTCTTCCTCCAATATTTCTCTTTCTATCTCCTCATGACCCTGTTCCAGCCAGGCTCTTACTCTGATCCACTATCACCAACGACCTCCAAATTGCCACACTCAATGGCCAAATCTCAGCCTTCCTTCATTTTACCAGCATGATCTGACACAGACCCCTTCTTCCCCCTGAAAATACTTTCTTCGATTGGCTTTCAGAACACCATAAACTCTAAGACAGCAGTCCTCAACCTTTTTGGCAAGAGGGACCAGTTTCATTGAAGACAATTCTTCCATGCATGATGGGGTGGGGGTGGTTGGGGAGGATTCAAGCAGTGGAAAGTGGCTGTAAATACAAACAAAGCTCCACTCACTTGTCTGCTGATAATCTCATGCTTTGCAGCTGAGTTCCTAACAGGCCATGGACAGGTACAGCTCCATGGCCTGGAGTTGGGAGCCCAGCTCTCATACATCACCAACTCTTCCTTCTCCATCTTCTTTGCTGCACCTTTTCTTTTCCAGGACTTCTTTATGTTGGAATGCCCCAAGCTTCAATCCTTGGCCCCTCTCATCTACTCCTTTGGTGACCTTCTCTAGTTACAGCTTTAAAAAACATCTGTGCTGAAAACTATCAAGCTTCTATCTCCAGTCCAGTTCACTCTGCCTAACTCTGGACACATATATCCAAGTGCCTACACTCCATGTATAACAGACATCCCCAACTTAATATATCTAAAAACAAAGTCCTTATACCCCCAAAGCCTGCTCTAGCCATCAGGATCCCCCTCTTAGTTGATGGAAACTCCATTCTTGGTCAAGTAAAATCATCGTTCCTTTCCTGAGTTCGTTCTTTCTTTCACACCCTTCATACCCAATCCATCAGTAAGTCCTGTTCACTCTACCTTTAAAATATCTCTATGGCTGAAGGTGCAGCTCAGTGGTAGAGCATTTGCCTAGCATTGCAAGGGCCTGGGTTCAATCCCCCACACCACAAAAATTAAATAAGGCAAAAAGAAGAAAAAAGAAGAGAAGAGGAGAAGAAAGTAAAGGAAAGGCAAGGAGAAGTGAGAAGAGAAGAGCCGAGGAGAGGCAAAGTGAGGAGGAGAAAAGGATCTCCGGAATCCAACCACTGACCATCTCCACTACCAATGCTCTGGCCCACACCACCATCAACTTGCCTCCACTGCAGGAATAGCCTAACTGATCTCCCTGATTCTACCCTTGCCCCCTACTGTCTATTGTCAACACAACCAGCAGAATGATCCCTTGAAAAGGTAAAGTATCCATCACCAGTGTGCTCTGAGTGGTCCAATGGCTTCCCATCTCAGAGGAAAAGCCAAAGGCCTCACAATGGCCCTACAGGAAAACATCTCCTACTTCTCTGGCCCTCACTCACTCTCCACTCCACTGGCCTTCTGGATGTTTCTCAAACAGCCAGGACACACTTCAGCTTTGGATATTTTGCAGAGCCTACTTCCCCTTTCCCCAGAAATCTCTATTTCTTGATCTTTTTTCTCCTTCAATGTCATCTTCTCAGTGATTTCTCCTCTGTCCGATTTATTTGAAATTGTAAAGCAGTACTCCAACTCCACAATTCCTATGCACCATACCTTGTTCTATATTTTTTTTCTTTATTTTTTATTGGAAATTTTTAAGGTACACTTTAATGTGATTCATTCTGACATGGTTTTCATTGTGACATTTCCATATATGCATTTTGATGTACGTTATTCATATAGGTTCCCCCTCACCCTCTTGTATGCTTCCCCCCCACACCCTCCCCATCTAAGTCTTCTCTATCATTTACTTGGTAATATTTTTCTATATGTCTTTGGGTTCCAGATCTGTTTAAGGTAGAAACTTTTCCTGTAGTGAACCTTGTTTTAACCTTGTTCTATATTTTTAAAAGAAATACTAATCACCTCAGAACACAGTATATTATTCACATACTCTGATTATTGTCTCCCTATTAGAACACAGGCTCAGGTAGGTGGGTATTTTATTTTTTTACTTGTGCATCTCAGATGCCTCAAACAGTGCCTGGCACACTGTCAGTACTTGGTGAATATGTGCTGAGTGAATACATTAGATGAGAGGCAGTGATGTCATCACTAAAAGTCATAATTAAAATATGCACAGTGTATTCAGGAGTGAAAATGGTGATTACGGGTAAGAACCACTATGTTCCCATTAATAGGTTAACATTTATTAGCATATTTATTTAAATGTGTTTATCAAATTATCCTGTTGTCACTTTGGAAAGTGCACTGAGACAGAAAGAAGATCCCAAACACCTGGTCTCTCTGAGTGAGTTTAAATATTTCTAAAACTTTCCTATAATCTCTCAAGCTCCAAAGGGTAAATGACTGTGAATTTGTACTCCTAGGGTAAATGAAGAATAGACATGGCCCACCAAACTCTAAATTTCTTTAAAGAATTATGTTTTAGCTCAAAAGTCATGTACCTTTTGCATTCTCTTCATAACATACGTTTTGATATAAGAAGAGTGTTGAATTATTTAACAGTTTAATTCATTGATTTCCCAGTCTTACAGTGAAACACACAAGCCAGAAATGTGTGCCATGTTTGTCCTGAGCATCATACACTCCCTAGGAATCATGGGAACATCAGTTTGAGACTCACTGGACGTTTTGGAACTACCAACCAATAACTATGCAGAATGCAAAGCCAAGCTAAAGCATAATTACAAACCACCTACTTCACAATCTTACCTTGGCTGACCCTAACTGACCTTTTTTAAAAGTTTTATTAAAAGGTGATTTTTAATTAAGTGAATCCTATGTCAATTTCTGGCTTCACTTCCAAAGCCTTCTAACGACCAAACATTTTGTTCTAGAGCTTCGTAGAGCAGCTACATATTGCATTTTGTGTTTTCCCTTTAACATCCTTAACGGCTCTAACTTGGAAGAAGTCATTACAACTGATGAGGGAAATTAGGGAGAAGAGTATTTTTAATGAAAATGATGTTAATGTGCATTTCCATTTGTGACTAAATACAACAAAAGAAATGAAATGTTCCATCATTTGGATAAAATTTTGGAGGTTGAGCTCAGACAATCACAGCTTAGTGAGCTAGCCCTACCCCCTCCCCAATACTGATCCCTACCTTAGCCCCTCTTTTCTTCCTTCCCTTCTTCTTCCTTTATGTCCTAACTTCTGGACGAATGACCCCTGGGGTTGGGAGCAATTCTTTGCTACGGTGGGTTTAAGTCATACCTCTGACTCTCTCTCAGTATAATTGTCCTTAAAGTCCATGTTGTTGTTGTTAGGTGCCGTCGAGTCGGTATCCAACTCATAGCGACCCTCTGTACAACAGGGGAAACACTATTGTCAGTGCTTCTCTGCTATTCATAGGTTTTTCAATGGCAGATTGAGTTTTGGGAGGGGGTTGCCAGGTCCTTCTCCCAAGCCTACAGCTTCTGGTGTTCCCAGGCGGTCTCCCATCCAGGTACTAACCTGGCCCGACCCTGCTTAGCTTCCAAGATCTGACGGGATCAGATGCCACAAGGCTATGGCTGCAGGCTTAAAGTCCATAAAGAGCTCAAATTTTCAGCTCATGTGATGGGCTGACTTGTGTCCCCCAAAGTGCATTTGTAGGTATCTTAACCCCTGGTATCTCAGAGCACAACTGTATTTTGAAATAGGGAGCCACTAAAGGGTCCCCTAATCCAATATGACTGGTCAGCTAGGCACCATGGCACAAGTCTATTGTCCCAGTGACTGGGGAAGTGGAGGCAGGAAGATCCTGAGTTTGAGGCCAGAGTAGTATGAGCAACTCAGCAACATCCCATCTCAAAATAAAAAATAAAAGGGAAGCCAGGAGCAGTGGTGCACGCTTGTAATCCCAGGGACTCAGGAGGCAGAGGCAGGAGGATCACAAGTTCAAGACCAGAGGCAGTCTGTGTAATTTACCAAGACCCTGTCTCAGAAAGTAAAAAAGTGGGCTGGGGGTACAGCTCAGTGGTGCAGCACTTGCAAAGCATGCAAGCGCAAGGCCCTGGGTTCAACCTCCAGCATTGCAAAAAAATAAATAAATAAAAATAAAAAGGGGAAGGGGGTGCAGCTCAGTGGTAGAGCACCTGCCTAGTACGTATGAAGCCCTGGGTTCAATTCCCAGCACTGGAAAGAAAATAATAATAATAATAATAATAATAATAATAATAATAATAGAGATCAGAACACAGAGAAGTACAGAAGGAAGACTATATGAAGACACAGGGAGAAGAGAGCCACCTACCAACCAAGGAGAAGGTCCTCAGAAGAAACCAGTTCTACTGACTCCTTGATCTTGGCCTCCTAGCCCCCAAAGTGAACAAGGAATGGGAAAGAGTGAAGGTAGCGAAGACAGTACCCAGATGGAGACACAGAACAACAGGTAGAGGGAGAATAAAATCCTAAAAATCTGGTTGCATTTTCAGACCCCAAAAGGACCTGTATTGCAGGACATCCCGTTACACCCACTAATACATCCTCACCACCTGGAGAGGAAGCTTCTCTCTCTGGCAGGCAGGAGAAGACTTTCCAGAGCTCCTCAGAAGGCCTGCGTCAGCCTTATATAGGCCACTGGGCCTGACCTACATGATGAAGGGGACCCTTCACCCCTGCCTGCAGCAGGAGCCAGCACAGCCCACATCCCAGGAGCCTCCAGGTACAGCAAAGATTTTGCCAACTCCTCAAAATACAGCTCCTGTATCTCAAGAAGCCTAGAAAAGCAAATCCTGTTTGTTTCACGTACAAAACTAAAAAAATTTCTCCCACCCTGGCCCCAAATGTTATTTTTTCTTGAGATAGTGTCTCCCTATATATCCCAGGCTGGCCCAGAAGTCACTATATAACCCAGGCTGGCCTCCTCAGCCTCCCTGGTGCTGGAATTACAGGCATACACTATTATGCCAAAACTGGTAAAATTTCTGACCTGGCTCAGTTCAATAAAACACTGGTAGCAAGAGTTCTAAAAATGCATGACTGTGTTCTTGGTTATATGTAGCTAGATATGCGAGAAAGAAAGAAAACAGTTTCTGTTTTGCTAAGTGATATTCAGTTGCTGAAAGTGGAAAGCTACTTCTCTCAACAGTGGTTATGCAGAGGAATTGGTTCCTGAAAGGATCCCGAATCCAATCAACTCTTTTTTTTTTCTTTGCAATGATAAGGGCTTACCAGGGAAAATCCATAATCCCAGCACTAATACAGTCTTAGTAAAACCTGCCAATAAATCTTCAAAGAAAATGTGTCAGCAACGGTGTTATTAAATAGATGGGAAAACATATTACATGGTACAAATCCAAACAACATACCTCATTATTCCACAAATTCAGGTTTTTTCCAGGTCACATTTTGTTTCCTGAAGCTACATGGAAGCTAAACAATAGCCCTAGTCCTCCTTCTGAGCACAGTATTAAAAATTCACTCAGTCAACCAGCATTGAACACCCATGATGTCCCAGACAGGGTGACAGAATTGAGAATAAACAGACAAATGAGATATGGTCCCTTCCCTCAAAAAACTCATTATCAGGTCAGGTAGACAGACACGTAGATCGATAGGTTACACTGCAGTATGATGTGTGCTCCAATGGAGGCTAAGTGAAAGAAGAGGTGGAAACTGAAAAGAGGGAAGCTTGGACCTGAGATTCTGAGAGCCTTGAATTTTAATTTCAGATCGGAGAAGATGCAAGCCATAAAGCAGGTGGTTTTAATGCTATCTCAACTCAGTCTGGCAATCGATGCCCATGACCAACTGCTCCTTTCTTTCATGCTCCCCAATCTACATTGGTCTACCTTTCAAAGACCTCAGAAAAGATGGGTTGGCACCCCCTGGGATGGAGGGGGCTATAATTTTTTCACACTTGAAAGAAAACGAGGTGGTGGGAAAATGACAAATATGGTTAGTAGAGAAAACTCGCAAAGGATGCAAAGTACTATTCTAGGTATCTTTGGCCTCCCAGATATAACTGCCCCTTGGAGGATAGGCCTTGAGGTGGCAGCAAGGGTGGCAGCCTGTGATGGTGAGACTTCCGGACTCCTGCAACCTGGTCCCACCCACCTTGGCCACTTAACTGGACAGTTGGATTTAATGCTACAAGCTTCAACCTTCTCCTCTATGAAACAGAGGTACCCTGACTACCTCAAGGAAGCCTAGGAAATCAAAGGAACTGTGAGAAGTGAAAATACTCTTAAGCCTGAGAAACACTGTGCAGAGATGAGAGGGTTATAATTAACCTAGCCACAAAGCTGCCTCAGGGCTTGATTAAAATACGCTGTACCCCTCTGGATCGACAAAGTGTGAATATGGTTAAAAAATAGGGACAGCTACTCCTAAACAGACAGTTGGTGTGTGGGCAAAGCCCCATAAGCAGTTTCTATGCCAGGAAGCTTGCATATGCTTAGGAGCTAGCACGTTTCTGTTGGCCTTATAGCAGCAGTGTAGGAGAGCTCACAAAATGAAATCTGTAGCAGGCAGCACCACTGCCAAACACAACTGTCCCGACTCCCGAGAAATGTGCTGAACACCAGCCCCAGACAGTGGAATAAAATACGCCCTGCACTACTAGACAAGGAAAGCCCATGACACAGACATAGGCTCCAGCAAAGTGACCATTACCTAGACGTCAAAAGGTTAGGAGGGAAAACCTCTCTTAATAAAAGAAGGGTTCCAGATAGGGAAACTCTTTCCCCATCCTGACAAATGATTCGCAAAAACAGTACTTTTTCTATCTGATTACAGTAAATTTTCCAATACAATGCAC
>VMDO01014860.1:0-53019 GCA_007922755.1 Pedetes capensis | reverse complement strand
CAACAGGGGAAACACTATTGTCAGTGCTTCTCTGCTGTGCATAGGGTTTTCAATGGCAGATTGATTTTTGGGAGGGGGTTGCCAGGTCCTTCTCCCAAGCCTGCAGCACCTGGTGTTCCCAGGCGGTCTCCCATCCAGGTACTAACCAGGCCCGGCCCTGCTTAGCTTCTGAGATCTGCCGGGATCGGATTCCACAGGGCTATGGCTGCAGGCACCTACAGCCATAGATCTTACATATGAGATCTTTGGATATCAGTCTTCATAAAAATATTGTTTCATGGTAAAATAAAGTTATTACAGAAGAGAACCCAAAATTTGAATATATTTTAAAGATGAAACATTAGATTTCTTTGAAATTCTGCATTTGTTTCACTTCCTGCCATGTTCCTGACCTAAGATCTGCATAGCCCTCTCCCTGACATTGAGGATTTAGGGTAGAAGAAGCTGAGAAGCACTGTTTTGTGCCAAAAGATGAAGGATAAGAAATTTTACTGTGTTTACACACTGAGAAATGAAGGGCAATTTCACTGTTTAGAATTTATCTTTAGATTGGCTAGCTCAGTATTATTGTTTCCTGCAGGCAACAATGAGGCTCTACAATGGGTACCTTTTGTAGAAGAAAAATGTGATTAAAATTGAATCCAGAAGTGCTTAGGTTGCATTTGGAGAAGATACAGTGGTTCACCCTTCTCTCCCTATCTTGAATGAATCAAGTTTCAACCATTCTGAAGAGATGAGTTAATAATGTCTCTGCTATAGCTCTGAATTTGCAGTCTTTTTTTCCCAATGATATGTTAAAACCACATATGCCTTCCTAAAATACTTCTGTGAGTTTATTTCCAGTTTATGACAAGACATATTTACTCAGTGGTCCTGTAGTGCCCTTGGATTCACTGGAGGCTTAAACTTTCTCTTCTATGGTAAGGGATTGGAAACTTTCTGTAGAGAGACATTGGTAAATATTTTATGTTCCACAAGCCCTGAGGTTTCTGCCACAACTACTTAACTCTATGTTGTAGCAAGAAAACAGCTATAGACATTATATAAAGAGATGAGCATGGCTGTGTTCCAATAAAGTTTTATAAACAAAAATGTGAGGGGCAGGGAGCAGAAAGGGCATTTTTTGTTGTTGTTGATTCCTGCTTTATGCTCTTGCTTAGAGGAGCCCATGGCCATCCATTTACTGCCCCCTATTTAAAATTCTCCATCTCCATTCCTATCCAATCATTAAGTCTTAGGTTTTGCAGGGCTTGATTTGGTTTTTGTTCATTTATTTGTTTGTTTTTTACCTCCTATATTAATTTTCTGCATCTGCAGCCATAGCATCCTAGCATCTAATCCCACCTGATTTTGGAAGCTAAGCAGGGTTAGCCTGGTTAGTCCTTAAATGGGGGACTGCCTGGGAATACCAGGTGCTACAGGCTAGGGAGAAGGACCTGGCAACTCACTCCTGAAACAATCTGCCATTGAAAACCCTATGAATATCAGGTAAGTACTGACAAGAGTGCCAGGCATGGCACAGCGTCAGAGAGTCTTTTGTTCTGTTTTACATAGGGTTATGGACTCAGCAGCACCTAAAAACAATTACAGCAACAACAACATATTAGTTTTCTATGGCTGTTGTAACAAATTACAAAGAACTTGACAGCTTAAAGTGACTACTGAGGCCAGGTGTGGTGGTGCACAACTGTAGTCTCAGCTACTCAGGAGGTGGAGGCCAGAGGATTGCAAGTTCAAGGCAGGAGGACCCTGTCTCAAGATAAAAAATAAAAAAGGGGTTGGGGGTGCAGTGCCGTGTAGAGTGCTAGCAAAGTATGTGTGCAACCCTGGGTTCAGCCCCCTGGTACCACAAACAAACAAACAAGCAAACTAAAAACACTACCTAAGCAGACTATTAAAGCAATTATTTAAATAGAAGGAAAGGAGTATCGATTAGCCAGTGCACAGATCATCTGGGCATCCTAATCAGTGAACGCATCCATTGTATGTTGGAAAGGAGAGAGAAATGGGGAAATCTGCATTTTAGAAAGGTCCTTCTCTGAAGTAAGGTCCACTGGGAGGCTGTTGGAACAGTCTGCTGAAAGTTATGCCCTCACTAGAGTCTAGAGTGGGCTGGGATGTAGCTCAGTCGGTAGAGTGCTGCGCTGCAGTCTCTGAGGTCCGGAGTTCAATTTCCAGCACCACAAAAATGGGAGAAGGGCCTGGCAGTCCATTCGCAAGGCAATCCCGAAACAGTCAGCCATTGAAAACCCTATGAGGCTCACTATGAGTTGGATACCGACTCAACGGCACCTAACAACAACAACAACAACAGGAGTCTAGAGTACTGGGGGTGAGAACTCTAAAATCAATGTCACGAGGTCATGCTCTCTGAGGCTGCTAGGATGGGAATTCTCGTGCTCCCTTCCAGCTTCTTCTGGTGGCCACATCCTCAGCATCCCTTGGCTTGCAGCCACATCACTCCAGTCTCTGCCTCCATTTTCACATGTCTTCTCTCTTGTATGTCTCTGCCTATCTCCAAATTTCTCTCTTCTTATAAGGAGTATATTTTTATTGGATTTAGGGACCAACCTAATCCAATATGACTTCCTTTTAGCTTTATTAAGCTTGCAAAGACCTCATTTCTAGATAGTCACCCTCACAGGCTGGACATGAATTTTGGGGAACATTTCCTATTCCTCATGTCTGTCCTCTACTTTCTATCTTAGTTATCATGACCCCATTCAGATTGTCATCCTCCCTCATCTCTCATCCATCTATTCCAGTAGGCTCCCAGTAGGTCTTACTTCCTCCAGTATCTAGGGTGACCTTTCTAAATGCAAGTTTCACTATCTCTTGCTCCTTTTAAAATTCCTTTTCATCCCTGTCATCTCAGTACTGGTTCTCAATCTCTTGCCAACACGCAATGGATGAGTTCACCTATCAGGATGCCCAGATGATGTGTGGACTGGCTAAAGTCCCCTCCTTTTCTTCCACTTAATTAATTGAATCTACTTTAATTTATGGGCCTGCAGCTATAGCCCTGTGGCATCCGATCCCATCAGATCTCAGAAGCTAAGCAGGGTCAGGCCTGGTTAGTACCTGGATGGGAGACTGCCTGGGAAAACCAAAAGCTGTAGGCTTGGGAGAAGGACCTGGCAATCCACTCCCAAAAATCAATCTGCCAATGAAAACCCTATGAACAGCAGAGAAGCACTGACAATAGTGTTTCCCCTGTTGTACAGAGGGTCGCTATGAATCGGATACCGACTCGACGGCACCTAACAACAACAACAACAACTTTAATTTATATAACAAAGTAAGTCATTTACATTATTACCACTTACACATTACTTTAAACTCACCACTGATTGTACCAAATAGTGCTTTCCAAGTTTAGGGTTGAAAAATCAGCAGTATTCTGGAAACTCATCTCTATAAATAGGACCTTCACCAAGACCTTTACCTTCTTTTGCCTTTTGGCTTCTAGCAACTGACTGCCCGTGCTGCATCTCATTATTGTTTAGATCATGCAATTCTTACCTTTCCTTCTGGGAGAAAACATGGAGTGCGCCTCCAAAGAACTGAAAGATGACATGGTCCCTTCTTATCCTTGGGTATTTGAAGAAGTTCAAGTGCTGTAGCTGGACAAGTCTTTTGGGAATAACATGACAGGAGCTTTGAAATCAGGACTCTCCCAGGAAAATCAAGACACCTAACTGCCCACAGGGGAAATAATAATGTACTAAAAGGTTTTTCCTTTCTAAGATCTGTATTTTCCAAATTTGAAGCAATGAGGAGATGCTGTTGTAAAGGAAAGAAGTCTGTCTCCAGGCTGCAGCTCTCTTTAAACCAGGACAATTACCCTCAAAGCCAAATCCATTACTTGTCACAGGCTTCTGGATAAATACCCCAGCCCATTTTTTTTTGTTATTGTTGTTGTTGTTTTTACTTTTTGAGACAGGGTCTCTCCCTAAATTACACAGACTGCCTCTGGTCTCGAACTTGCAATCCTCCTGCCTCTGCCTCCTGAGCCGCTGGGATTACAGGCCTGCGCCACCATGCCTGGCTAAGCCCTTACTTTTAATGTGACTAAAAAAATTCCTAAATATCTTATCAAACTGTTGGGTATACAAGATGTTAGACCAGCGCCTGTTTCTTAGTTCTTAGTTCTTTAAAAAAATAGTTGTCATATAAACCAATGAATCAATGACCAAATAGAATTTTTATAAATTAGAGAAAATTCTTTATAATTAAGCTGCAGCTCATTTCAGCAGATAAATAAATAAATTCCCTTTATACAGATGAGAGAAAGTAAATAGCTTGTTCAAATTCATACATATAAAGTATAGGCATCCTGACTTCAAGTCCTGTTCCATAAATGGATATTGCATCTTTTTGATCATTTTAACTTTTCTGAGTTCTTCTCTAGACAGTTTTATAGTTTCTAAAGTGATTTGCCTGACTGGAAAGTTTATGTGATATTAAGTAACAGCTAATGGGCATATAAGATATATGCTGTACCTGTAACCATTAAATGCTCTGAAAGTAATCTTTGTTCATGTCATTATTTTTGTTGCAAAACTGTTAGAAGCTAAATGACCATCTCTCCATAAGGTCTTTATAATGTTTAAATATTATGTCTAAGCTATCTGCTGTTCAAAGATTTGGGAATGTGGTACACAAAAGGACATTTTCTCTTTCATTGTCTAGCAACTGGTTGATAATGTTTTCTAATTTAAGATTAACTAAATTTTGGGTAAAAGTATTTGCTTACATCCTTTTGTTAGGTAGTTGTTAGGTGCTGTCGAGTCAGTATCCCACTCATAGCGATCCTCTGTACAACAGGGGAAACACTATTGTCTGTGCTTCTCTGCTGTTCATAGGGTTTTCAATGGCAGATTGATTTTTGGGAGTGGGTTGCCAGGTCCTTCTCCCAAGCCTACAGCTTCTGGTGTTCCCAGGCGGTCTCCCATCCAGATACTAACCAGGCCCTGCTTAGCTTCCGAGATCTGATGGGATCGGATGCCACAGGGCCACAGCTGCAGGCATTACATCCTTTTAGGTGTGATTAATACACTCTACTCACAGTGACATTAAGAAATATAGGACTTGTCAGGAAGAAGAAGAGGAAGAAGAAGAAGGAGGAGGAGGAGTAGAAGAAGGAGGAGGAGGACGAGGAGGAGGAGAAGGAGAAGAGAAGAGAAGAGGAGGAGGAGGAGGAGGAAGAAGAAAACATAAATGTCTAAGAACTTCTTGAATTAAAGAAAAAAGGTTGTAGACTGTTGAGAAAATTATATTATAGGAGCAGTCAAAATAAAATGAATCCAAAATGACAAGACCTCTTATTACTACTACTTAATGCTAAGACAGCACTGTCAATGGAAAAATATAAAAGTAAACATTTTATCTTAATGTTGAAAGAAATCCAAAGGAATAGGTTTGGTAAAACTTATTTTTCCTTTTGATGAGACAGCAGCACGCACAAGTCAGCATTTTTGTTTTGTTACCTTGATACAGCAATCAAACTGCTTTGTGTCAGGAGACATAAGCTTAATGTCAGTTTGCCAAGAGCATTATAGAACACTGTAGGGAATATTGGGGTAAGATTTGTTCTTGTGGGTGGATGAAATAAGGAATTTCAGAGACCAGACTCCCTCTGCTTCCCTCTTTACTTCCTGGCTTTTCTGTTCTCAAAATTTCCCTACATCTTTGTCCAATTTCTCTCCCACTTGCAACTCTTTTCTCCTATTCTATTGTAATCCTTCTACCTAATCCCTTGTTCCCATCCTGAAACACTGCTAAATCAATTAACTGACCCCCATTTCACCCCCACTAACATTTATTAATATCTCTCTCCTCACAAGTCCTTTCCATTCAGCCTGCCAACATGCTATTGTTTTCCCATCCAAACCCAGCTTTGTCTTTCTTGATCTTGCTATTCCCTTGAACTACCCTATGTTTTCCATGTTTCTCCTTCCAGGCCATTGCCAAACTTCTGGAAAGATGATTGCCCAAGCTCACAAACCACAGTTTTTGAGTACCTACTCAGACGTGGATCTGATCCTCTCAATTTCTTGAACTGTCTTCCTCCAAAGCTCACATTAGCTTATATGATTCTCATTCATTCTCTGGGTTCTCTTAGTACACCTTCACTGACTCTTCTACCTGCCATTTCTTAAATAAATAT
The DNA here is from genome assembly GCA_007922755.1 of Pedetes capensis. Lineage (NCBI taxonomy): Eukaryota > Metazoa > Chordata > Mammalia > Rodentia > Pedetidae > Pedetes > Pedetes capensis. Next base: position 46,850 of record VMDO01014860.1, on the reverse strand, counting down.
AGCCTGTGAGGATCTGTCTTGTCCCCTCCACTTCTGTCTCTAGGATCATTTCTTTCTTCCTCATGCTCTTCCTCCTTCTCTTTATTTTTACAGTAATGCCATCCAGCCTCAACTGTTAATCTATGTGGGTAAATACCCAATCTTTTGTTTTAGCTATAAATGCTTTTATAACTCTGAACATGTACTTCCATTGACTCCTGGATATTGTTAATTTTCTAACTTGCTCTTAAGCTCTTTGTCATTTGTTCATTCAATCATTTGTTCAATATATGTTGATTAAATGCCTACTATGTTAGTAAAGATGAAAGTTAAGCTGTTATCCAAATGCAATGGCTTTAACCAAGTAGAAGTTTATTTTTCTCCTCTTATTTAACAAAATGGCAGAGTGCTTATACTTCATAAAGTTAGTCAGAGATCCATGCCCATCCAACTTGTGGCTCTGACCTCCCAAAGTATGTCTACATCTGCATGGGCAGAACTGTATCATTTAAAAAGGAAAACAAAACAAAACAAAACAAACAAACATGAAAAGACAGGAAATAGGAAGGTGCATGCCAAGTTTTAGGACCTAGTCCAAGAGGGTCTATAGCACTCCAGCTCACTGTCATTGCCCTGGCTTAGTCACGTCACCACACCTAACCTGTATGGAAGGCTGAGATGTAAATCTTTATCTGTATCACCCTATATTCTACTATAATCTATTCCTGTGGAGGAAAGTTCGATCATATTTTGGGGGCAACAGTGGTCCATCATCTCTCCTAAGACTAGGCATTATGCCAAGCATTGAAATGCACTATTTGGAATAACTCTCCTATTTCCTTCCAAATCTGGTTTTTGTTCAGTGTTCTATATGTCTGTGGATCCTGCTATCATCTTCCAGCCACACTGTTTAAAAGTGTAGTTTTAAAGAAAACTAACATATCAAACCGGACTCAGTGGCGCATGCCTATAATCCCAGAGGCTCAGGAGGCAGAGGCAGGAGGAGCGCAAGTTCGAGAACAGAGGCGATCTGCCTAACTTAGCGAGACCCTGTCTCAAAAATTAAAAAAAAAAAAAAACCTAACATATTTCGAATGCTTAATCAACCTTTCTTAATTCATTGCCTCCAAAACTCATAATTTCCCAAAGTATTATGGAGTCTTCCTCTACTATATTTCTGGTTTAGTCACCATCCCTTTACACTATCTCAAACACTTTTGAAGGGTGTTTATTGCTATGTATTTGGGGGGAAAAGGGCAGCACCCCCCAATAGATCTCCTGTGTATAGTTTTGTGCTGTTTTCTATTTATCCCTCAGCAGTCTTTCTGAAAGAAGATCGTATGCCTGGCATAGAATAGGAGAATGTTTTGTTCTGTTATACATAGGGTTGCTATGACTTGGGCCCCATCTCGATGGCACCTAACAACAAGTCTTCCTGAAGAAACATGCCCAGCCCCTGTGCCTAAAGGAAGCGAGTGTGGACCTCTGAGGATGGCATCCAGGGTTTATAAGGATTATGTGTCCTTGACTAGGATAGGAGGGACTGGCTACAATCATATTCCCCATCCAACTCCCTACCATCATCCTTGACATGTTATACACTGAGTTAGGGTACATGTTCCACATTTGCCATTTCTGCACATCTTCTCATATTTGTCTCTTCATTGCAATGCCCTTCAAGATCCACAAATCCAAATTCTCTCAACACTTTAAGGCCTGGTTTAAACTCTACCTTTCCCCCAAAACTTTTTTTGTTTCATTTATGATGATGTTTTCCCTTACATAAAACCTTATTCATACCTCTCTGGTGTCACTTATCTTTTCTATTCCATGTGCCATAGCTCATAGGTACGTATCTTTTGTAGCACATTCCTTAATTTTGAGACTGAGATTAATTTGCCTGCATATTCTATTTATGTTATAGAATGTGTGTCAGACACATAGTGGGTGTTCAACAGATAGCAACTTAAGGAATAGATACTTGAAGGATAAGTTAAAAGAAATCTGGAATATGGTAACTACTGAACAGATATGCTATTGAGAAGATGCATCATTTTCATTGAAGGATTGATAAATTTGCTTATCAATGGAGAAAATTTTCACTCAGAATATTAATAAGTCCTGATTGTTCATTTAGAAAGACCTATTTAAAGTAATAGTAATTGACATTTTGGCCTAATGGTGATACAGGTTTAAAAGAACTATGAAAATACAAGGATTTTCTTCAACCAACTATACTTCTTTTGGGATTATTTATAATAACCGTGAAGTCCTAAGTTTTTGAAATATTGTAGAGTTTTTTGTGCAACATTTTCCAGTGAAAACTATGAATACTGAAATCATTTGCATTCAAATTATTCTGTGGTATTTCCAGTCATAGTCAAGGCTCTGAAAACTTACTAGAAAGACTCTTTTCATAGAATTTTCCAATTGAATTTTACAGTTTGGAGATATTACCATTCTTAAGATAATTTTCCCTCAATGTCCAACATTTTTCCAAGCCAGAACTCCAACTCTTTGACCTTTATATATCTGAAGCACTGGTAAAATAAAACTAGCATTTTACTTCTAACAATTGTACATTTGCCTTCTGGAGTTAGAGTAACATTTTAAAGTGGCAGAATCTCATAAATGTTTCATGGGAAATAAGAAAAACATGCCATAAAAATCACCAAACCGTGAGATAAGAAGGAAGAGGAAGGAGTGGGTGATCAACGAGGCCCTTTGGGATGATTATGGAATACGTTCATCTAAGTCTTGGGCCAGATTTTCACAACCCATAGCAATTTTCTGGCTATAGGTCAGTTTTGGAAATTGCGTTAACCCTTTCAGGAACCATACTACCATTATCTATATAGCTAAATCATTATTTCTATATAACCCATGTTTTATTCTGGAGCTCCACAGACTTCATTTAGAAGAGGCTCTGAATGAAATGTGGAATCACAGCAAGTGAGTTTTCCCTCTGTGGAGACTTAGTATCATTATCAATTAAAATGTCCTTAATGGAACTTCCACTATGTTAGTGACAGTAAGTGAGTACATGAGCTTTTACCTTATTTTTATGAGTGTTTGAAATACTTTACTGTAAATTTAATATGCAGCTAAATCATACAAAGACTTTATAAGAATTTAAGAAAATGACAAGTGAAAACCACCCAGTTTAGTATATGGATTAAAAACTGATAATTATTATTGCCAAGAAAGGTAATGCTACAGGTCACAATGATTGTATTTAACAATAGTTATATACAGACAAATGTATTAGGTACTGGAATGGAGAGAGAGAGAGAAGAGTGATTTAAAAAAAAACACAAAACCAAACAGAAAATAAGACCTATCCTCAGTCCTTTATGATCTGAATATCTGCTGTGGGGTGAAAGACAGAACTTACAGATATGAAACCACTAAGGAATAATGTAAGGCACTATATGATAAAGGTCAAAGTGAAGAATGTGGACTATACATTCCAAAAAAGTTCAAAGAACCATGTGTTCAAATCGAGTTTGTATGTTTGTGTGTGTGTCTTTGTGTGTGTAACACATTAAATAGGGCCACACAGAACATTAAGAAAGTAAAAACTTTGATATTTCAGCCTGAAATGACAGAGTACCACTAGTATGTTATTTAAGACGAATTCTTTCAGGGCCCATTTTCAGAAACCTAGGGACCTGTTTGTGACAAGTCTTTCCCCTCCTGCCTACAAATGCCACCCTGTACCATTACACTGACATATAGGGTAAAGCACAAGATATGCAGAAACCACTGAATTGATGAGTTAACAAAACACACACGAGCACCAGGAAATTAACATGATGATGGTCGCAAGTTAGCATGAGGCACAATAGCCTTCTCCTCTGTGTGGTTTTCTGGCATGCTTATTAGATTCCTGGGCGAGGAAATGCCTCTACCTGGAGATTTAGATCTCAGAATTGATACTCCCAAGCTAGAGCATTCTATTTGTAATAAAAGCAGTCTTTGTATGTAGAAAGTAAAACTGGAAGGTTTGTACACTTGTAAACCACCAATGGCTCACACATTATTCATATTTTACTCTGAGATTGAAAAAAGGCACTTGAATCTGATATATTTTAGTCTGTTTTTTTTTTTTTTTTTTTTTTTTAAAGGCAGGATTCTGTCAGCCTAATCTCATTACACATGTAGCCATTACAGTCAAAATGAGTTTCCTCTGAGTAAGGTTGGGTGAGTTTCAAAACCAATTCTCAGAGGAAAAGAGTCATTATGCTAGAGTAGTATGTTACTAAATACAGCTTCCTATTATACTGGGGTATTCACATTCATGTTTGCTTAAGCTGTAGGGTAATGAGACGAATAATCCATGTTTTGTTCAATACAAAATTGAACTGAATAAAGGAGGGAGTAGACAAAATATTTGAAATATATAATGGTGATACCTTGTTAAATGTATTATTTAATAAGGAGGAAGAAATAGTTTTGCAAAAAATATGTTCACAATACCTCTCTCGCGCGCTTCTATCTTATAACCTTTGTTGTTAGGTGCCGTCGAGTCGGTATCCGACTCATAGTGACCCTCATAGGGTTTTCAATGGCTGAGTGCTTCGGAATTGCCTTGGGAGTGGATTGCCAGGCCCTTCTTCCATATCTTATAACCTACTAGTCTTTTTTTTATCATACACAGTGTCTAGTACCCTGTAATCATTTGCCAGTTGGCCCATACGTTCCATGTGACCACTTTACTTCCATTCCCTTTTTTATTTTGAATGCAAAACTGGGTCCTATCAGAATATAAGCTACTCAATGGCAGATAGTTGGCCTGGTCTCTGTTGTATCTTCAGGAATGACAAAGTTGTCTCAGACACAGTGGGAATTTAATAAATGTTTCTCCAATACTGACTTTCCTGGAGAAACTCTCTGCTAATGACTCCTTGTGGACTTGTTATTGTTGTTGTTAGATGCCGTCAAGTTGAGTCCAACTCTTAGTGACCCTGTGTGCTACAGAAGGAAACACTACACAACACTGTGCCATGCCAGGCCCTATGTCAGTGCTTCTGTGCTGTGAATAGAGTTTTCAATGGCTGATTGTTTTGGGAGTAGGATACCAGGTCTTTCTCCCATTTTTGCAGTGCTGGGGATCAAACACAGGGCCTCAGAGAGTGCAGAGCAGCACTCTAACACCTGAGCTAAACCAGACTGTTGTTAAAACCAGGACTAAGGTTCATAAAAGATGAAACTCTGTGTGGACCTTGTAATAGATACGGACAGTAATGGCTACATATTTAAGAAGAACAAGCCAATAGAACCCTAATTCTAAGGCAGACGTTCAGAAAGAACCCTAATACTAAGGCAATGCTACAGAAAAGTCACCTAGTTTAAGGTGAGAAAAGGAGGGCAATCCTTGACTTAGTAAGTGTTTAACTTTTTTTATTTGTTTTCCTCAACAGTCAATGAGATTTTAGTTTGCTATTTTTAGTATCAATATGAACTTGAGAATTTAAGCAGATTTTATACATTTCGCTCCACTGCTGCTATTGTTCTTGTTGGTGCTCAGTTGTGTCCTCGTTGCCTAAGGAAAGCCTTTTCATGTTGGTGTCTTGGTAGAGAGCTAGATAGCTTCCTTGCTTTGTAGTTAGGACAAGAGGTACTGGCCTCCTTTAGTTCATTTTCTGTCCCAGACCTGGAGTCAGCTTTTTCTTTAAGGAGTGTTAGTTCTTTTCAGCAGGAAAAATCTTTGGAGGTCACAATTTGCGCAAAAGGAATGTTCATTGTTCTTGTGTTGGCCGTTGTTCCTTGGCCTTTTCAGTGGATAGACTAGGAAGTGTGTGTGTGTGTGAAAATAAGTGCTTAAGTCATATTGATACAATTCCAATTCTAGGAGATATGGTTTTTACTTAACCTCATCACTACATCTTTGCCTCCTTTGTTACACCAAAATCTTGGTTCTCAGGGATGCCAATAAAAAATTATTCATTTGCCATTTTGTTATACTTCCGAAACAGTCTCAGGATAATGATATCAATATTACTATAAAGTTTGTGGTTTAATTTTTTTTCATTAGATGTACCTTAGTAGTTATTTAAATTAAATAATTTTATAAGAAAATCACTTGAAATAGTTCCTGTTTCTGTGGTTTTACCACCAATTTGATGTGCAGTGTGGTTCATTTGTGTGGCTTTTAATTTTTAAAGATTTTTTTAAATACATAAATTTGTTTTGCTATGATATAAAATATTTGCATGGTTCTAAAGTCAAATCAACCCAGGAAATTATATTTTTCTCAGTGGATAAAATATATATATGTGTATATATATATATATATATATATAGAGAGAGAGAGAGAGAGAGAGATACATATATATATATATAATCTTGCTTTTAATTTTACTTAAACTAGTCCATGTCAGTAATGTAGTGTGTCTATTAATATACTATCTATTTCTTTTAACAGCTTCATAGAACTCCAATGTGTGTATGTCATAGACTGCTCTGCTTACCTAATCCTTCATCGATGGATATTAAGATAGTTTCTTTGTTCTTCCCTCTTACTATAACAACGACCACAATCAATAACTGTGTTGTATATGTTTTTATATTTTTGACTGTTTATCTTTGGGATGGACTTTTGGAATAAGATTACTGGATCAAAGAATAAATGCTTATGAATTTTTCTTACATGTTTCTGAATTGTCTTCTATAGGCAGTTTTAACATTTTGTCTTCCTACCTACAATGTATGAGAATGCTTACTACCCTATGGTCTTGCCAACAGAGTATGTTATCAAGGTTTTAAAATTTTTGTTAATCTATTAGAGGAGAAATAGATTATTATCTAAGTATAATTTTAATTCTCCTTTCTCTCATCAGGATCCAGTCTGAGCATCTTTTCACGCGGCTAAAGCACAATTCTTTTCTGCAGACTCAATGTTTATATCCATAGTTGATTTTTTATAAGATTGTTTTATTTTATTTAGAAGCTACTTATATATTGAGGAAATTAGCCATTTTTCTTGGGTATAAGATGCAAATATTTTCCAGTTTGTCATTTTTCTCTTCTACTTTGTGTATGGGGTTTGCAGCCATGCAAAAATTTTCATTTTTATATAGCTAGAATTACCAATCTTTTGCATTATTACTTTTCCATTCCTGGGTTTTAGAGAACTACTCATGCAACCTTTTATTGCCTGTATGTTTATTTCTTTTTTTTTCAATGTTTAAAGTTGTGGTAAATTTCCATATCTCTATTTTATAGCAATGGTATTGCCTTTCCAAAATGAAATTTCCACTTTCCTGCCATTATAGAATCAGACATCTAAATATACTTATAGATATGCTATTAAACACATCTACAAATGGAATGAAAACAACTCTTCTCAGTATCTAAACCAAAAGCTAGATAATTCTAAAATCTCAAATTTAAGGAAGTGCTTTTGAAAAACACTTCTAGCTAGGTTTCCGAGAAATTTACTTTTGTATTTGGATATAGTATAAGTAGCCATAAGCTCATACGTGTGGTCTCCATCAAAGATGGTGAAGCTGTCTGGAAGCTGAAGAAGAGAGGAATCAGAACTTCTGAGGTGAACTGAGCTCCTCTTCTGTCCCATTGACTGAAATGTGTTTGTTTCTTCTTCCTGGGTTAAATATGAAACAGTGGGAGGGGAGCGTTGTACATCTCATTTACTCAAGTAGAGAGTGCCTGACATATTCCAGCCTATGATTCTCAATTTGAAGTGCTGAAAAGGTAGTCAGAGTCTGGTAAGGAAAACAGATGCAGTTCTAGGTATTCCAGACTGAAAGAACACAGGAGCTCGGAGGCTTCTATCCTTTGTTAAAGATAGGAGAGTTATTTCCAAGGGTCTCAGCCTCCCCAGTAGCTCACCAGAAAGAGATTTTGAAGTTCAAGATCCTTTGGGAAGCTCAGCCAATCTTGTTCTGGACCTCTAGGCTGCCTGGGTACTGCCTGCAAGGGGACTGAGTATCATTACTTCCTATTTTCTTCCACTGTTTGATTTTGCATAATTGCCTCTCAGTGCAAAATCTAAACAAAAATGATAGGGAGAAAGAGGTTCTGGGAAGTATAATTTCTAGATATCTTTAACTTGGCAGTGGTAGAGGTTGAGACTAACTAGTCTTTGCATAAGCTTTATGGAACCCATGCCTCCCTCAGTCTGAATTCATTTTATGGATGAAAAAGAAAAAATAGAAAGAAAAAAAGAAAAAAAGAAAGAAAAGAAGGGAAAAAAAGAAAAACAAAAAAAAAAAAAGAAAGAAAAAGAAAGAAAGAGAAAAAGATGTAAATCCAGCTAATAGTAATAAAGTTATGGCTCTTATTGAGCAGTTACTATGCATCAGGCATTATAATAAAGGGTTTACACATGTTGGGATAAGAAAGGAGATTCTCATTTTTCCATTATTTTTCACCTAGGTTCCAATAATAAGACTGTGTAGGAAAGAAAACATCTTCATAGGTCAATATTCACTGATGAAATGATACATAATTGTTATTGTTGCTAAGTGCCTTAGAGTCAGGTCCAACTTACAGCAACCCTAAGTACAATAGAAACATTCCATGACAATGGGCTACGCCTGGCATTATGTCAGTGCTTCTCTGTCATTCATAGGGTTTTCAATAGCTGATTGTTTCAGGATTGTTTCAGGAGTGGGCTGCCAGGTCCTTCTTCCATTTTTGTGGTGCTGGGAATTGAACCTAAGGCCTCAGAGAGTGCAGGGAAACACTCTAGCAACTGAGCTAAACCCCAGCCCCTGATACATAGATTACACTAAAGAAACTTTCTTATTTTTTCCTAGCATCTTTTCTTGACCATAATTTAAATATCTTTGTTGGTCAATCTCTTGCAGATTATACAATGTTCTGAACATCCAACAATAAAATAGCCGACATACTTTTTATAAAGAAAAGTGCTTAGTATGTAGCCTCTAAATACCATTGTTTAGTAAAAGAAATCGGGCTCAGAGAAATATACAGAGAAAAATGTTTGGAGTAGAAAATGTGTGTAATCAGATTTTTTGTACTGGAAAATAAAAATAATGGAGATCATCAAGTACATCAAAAGGACTCAAAAGATTATTTGAAAAGAGTGCCATTGGCCAAGGATGGAATAATTTGAACATTAATGTAACAACTTCAATCAATTAAAATGTTTAAATTCATAAGTTGACAATAATAGAAAGGGAGAAAAAACTTCAATGGTCATCTTTGGAACATGTTAAGAAAAAAATTCATTAATCTGTAAACTGACAAATAAGAGATAAATATGAGCACTCAATGTGCCATTCTTCCTATATGAACTCCAAATAAAAGAAAACAATATTAAAATTAAAATATCACCATTTATCAAAACTACTAGTTAATTAACAGATCATAGCCATGATTATCACCAGGTAAAACATCATAAAATTAGACACAACTCAAAATTATGCCCCTACAGATAGAATTATATAGCATCACTTATAACTATCCTCCCTCCCAAAATAATCAAATCTGATTAAGCTCAAAGTCTAAGTATGTTTTCACCAAGGACAGAGGAACATCCTAATAATATTGCAGTGATACAATCATCAAAATTCAACAGCTGCAAATTTTATAGGACAAGTAACCAACAAATAAACTAGAAGGAATAAAAAATAAGGAGGGATCAATAGTTTCCAGGGTTAGTTGATTTTTGGAAAACTCTATTCACACATAACCACCAAACACATATTTAATATCTTGACCATGAAAACAAGGATGTCGCCAACAAACACATATTTAATATCTTGGCCATGAAAACAAAGATTTTGAGACATAAAATATGGGCAAACTGACAAAATCACATAAGCTGTTGAACATTTCCTTCTAGTTCCACTGAACATAAAATCTCAAAATATCCTTCAGAATGCAGATAGTACATAGAGTGAAACTGGCTTACCATTGCTTCACTTCACTGTAAATAAAATGAAGTAATTAGTTTATGGTATTTTCTGAAATATCTACTAGCAGTATTTTGTCTTTCCCTTTTACATGTGCTGTTGACCAGAGTAGTGCTAGATTTTCATTTCGTTACATGTATCTTACTTTAGAATGCACACTTCGAAACCTCTTTGAACTCAGATTTGAGTCCTACATGCCAATTATGGGGCAACAAGAAAAATTCCACTCAGTATACTGTTAAGTTAATAATGTATTTTAAGCTGCATAAATCTTTCTCTTTCTCTCTCTCTCTCTCTCTCTCTCTCTCTCTCCCTCTCCCTGTTTGTACAAGGTATTATGATTTCTTTCTCCTTCAACATTGACTTTGAGGGAAATTGTAACCTGATTTCATTGGCCTAAGAACATTAGCAGGGAAGGTAGATCATACCATATTTGCTGTTGTTGTTAGATGCCATCCAGTTGATGTCCTACTCAAAGCAACCCTATATTCAACAGAGGAAACACTATTGTTATGTTTCTCTGCTATTCATAGGGTTTTCAATGGCTGATTGCTTTTTTGGGACTGGGTTGCCAGGTCCTTCCCCCAAGCCTACAGCACCTGGTGTTCCCAGGTAGTCTCCCATCCAGTATTAACCAGGCCCAACCCTGCTTAGCTTCTGATATCTCATGGGGTTAGATGCCACAGTGGTATGGCTGCAGACCATCTCTGCAGGAACCACTAATTCTGTTAAGGCTGGGAACAGATTTGGATTTTTATATAGGATTAGCTAGTCTCATCTAACAACAAGAAGTCTCTAGGTAATGGTTGGAGTAAGGGAGGGTTCATCTTGCTGAAAGGTAGAGGACAAAATTCTTTTTTTTTTTTTTTTGAGGTACTGGGGATTGAACCCAGGGTCTTGCACTTGCATGCTTTACAAGTGCTGTACCACTGATTTACACCTCCAACCCATTGTTTTACTTTTTGAGACAGGGTCTAGGTAAGTTACGCAGACCGCCTCTGGTCTTTAACTTGCCATCCTCCTGCCTATGCTCCCAAGTTGCTGGGATTGCAGGCATGAGCCACTGTGCTTGGCTAGAATTCTTTACTTATACTCTGTAGAGATAATGTCAATCATCATAGAAGGGGAGATAATATAGAAATTATATATATAATATATATTATATATTACATATGTATAATTTATATATATAAATTATATATATATATATAGTATTTATATTATATATAGAAAAATATATTGTTGCTACTAATATAACCCTGGACAATGGGAGAAAAGTGTCTCTGGGCCCCTGGGTCAGTTCTGGGAGGAAAATGATATCATATTCCAAATAAAGAGGCTTTAGTAAAGGAACTATGTGCAAGATGTGAGAAGCCAAGAGGCTCAGTGAAGCAGCATCTCCCTGGTAGGGAGCCAATGGGGAAAGAGCTGGGAAGTTTCACCAGGCCCTGCAGAGAGCTGTGGCTAAAACTGTAGAAGGGAAAACGAGACAGGAGATATGAGCTTTACTGGAGAAACTCCATCACTGCCAACCTGTGCTCAAAACAGGAAAAGAACTGGCATCCTGTTTCTCTCCTCTAGCCTGCTGGCACCTCCCAGTGGATGACCCTGACCCAGAGTCAGCTGGATGCCACAAGGCACCAGAACCCACGAGGTATCCTGTAATAGTCAGTCTGTCAAGGTGGATATCAGCAGGTCAGCAGGGTGGAGATGGCTGGATGGCCCGTCCCCAAGTGACACATTAAGAATGACTATCATAAACTCCTTATTCAGAGAAAAGCTGGCTGCATATGGAGTATCCTAGCACTATTGTTTAGACTGTATCAAATCTCTGACTTTTACATATAAGTAACCAGGCAAAATTTTTGTAATTTTATGGTTCTAGGCAGGAATTTTTATAATTCTGAGCATTACTACCTTTTCTTCACATGTTCATTTATGTTTTGGAAAATAAAATAAAATAGGATAATCACTATTTGGTTGAGCCCAATCCTGCCCTCAGTTTATCCTTATCCATTACCCTAATTCATATCTGATCCCCTATGCCATTTCCCCTCTCTCTCTACACAAGGCAGGCATCACCAATTGATCTTGGCTCCATTTCCTGAGGAGCTAAGATGCAGCCTCAAATCCTTCTTAACCCAGTATTTTGGCAGTCAAATCAATCAAGTGGAGTTGGTGTGCAAGGTGAAAGCTGTTTATCTTTTCCTTGGTCTATGGGTTGTCTTAAATTCAGTCCATCCTTTGTTTAACAGTCTCTTCCCATTTACCCTGGAAAACATTTGTTAAGTCCACTGGTGTTGGCTTTGTTTTTGTTTTTTACCATATAGCATAACATCAGCATGGTGGTTCATTGCAAGGTTTTCTTGAGGTTTCTAAGCAATGAGATCTCATCACTTCACTTTTGCTGTCTATTCCTTCTCTATCATCCAGTTCAGGTCCAGCGTGTCCCCCTGTGCTCCCCATTGCTCACTATCTGACTACATTTTCACTGTGAGTTTGGAACGTCCCTTCTCTGTCTGAACAGTTGCCACCTCATATTTATAGAACGCTTTACAATGCACACTCTCATGTTTATGAACTTCTTTCTCATAAAAGATAACTTTTGTGCTATAATTAAAGAATCTTGTATTTTTGGTTTCACAAACTTTTCTTAGATCTCAGAGTTGTATTATCTTACTATGTCTTTGAGTCAACTTCTTTAAAAAGTATCTTTCTATTCACAAAATCATTTTGTTCTTCACATGTTTTTCTTCAATTATATAGGTAATTTTGGCTGTGGAGTGTTAGTTAAAGGAAGTAAGCCTTAAGAAAAATAAATGTGTAAGATAAACCTCCGATTTAGGAATTGAACTGCAAACGCATTTTTCCTCCAAGATTATATCCAACAACTGAACTTACATTAACCAAAGTGCATGTGTGCATTTGCTAGCAATTTACTCATGATTTCAGAAACATACAGACGGTCACTTTAAGCTGTCTTTTCCTTAAGAAGTATTCTTTTTGAGGCTATTAATGTTCTAATCCCGTCTTTTTTCTCAAAAGGGGAAATAGTTTGACATATTTCAGCTGGTCCTTAGAGGAAGCTGCAGTTGAGATTTACTACATTTCCTGTGGTATTTTTTTTAATAGGGGTTTAAAAAAACACCCTTTTTACCTTTTTAGAACCCATTTCACCAATGTCTTTCCTCCTGGACATAATTCCTCCAGGTGTTCAGGCAGAGCTTGTAAAACTTTTAACCATGATGAGTCCTTTTTAAAATTGAAAACTTCCTGAACTTTTCAAAAGAACAAGACCTAGCCAAATTTATGATAAGATTCGTTTTCCTCCCAGTCTAACCCATTGGTCTTCACATCAAGTCATAGTTGACCACTGAATAGTAAGACAATGGTACTAAACAAAGTAAAGCATTTCCTACCTGCCTCTCTTTATGTGAAAGAGGAAATGACTAAGCGATTTCATGTTAACCTATAAAATCATCAGATATTTGGTGATGCCATTATTAATCTTCATTCCTGATCCTAGCTCTTTTTAAGCTTTTTTCCAGCTCTTTTTCTTCCCTTACCCAATATCTAGAAATACAGTGCCTGTGGTACAGGCCCTATGTAGAGAAATAGAAAACGGAAGTTAAAGTTAGAGTTTCTTTTTAGCCTCTTTTAATGTTCTTTCTGTTTTTCCAAGAGTTTCCAGATCACCGTTAATCTGAAACCTGTAGCTTTAACATTATTAAAGCACCTTGTTTCTTCCGTAATTCAGGGCTACTAACACTCCAGGGAGTGTCTTTAAAACAGGAAGTTGCTCAAGTAAATTATTATCTTTAGGAGGACAGATGTATGGCCAAAAGATTGCAAAGGCCAATTGCCTGTTCTTCAGGGAGAAAAGTGGACAGAGACATATGGTTGGGAGCAGAGGAATTACACACAAGGCTGCTCCTCTCTGACTGTTCTCTCTTTTACTTCTCAGAGAACTCATAGGGCATAAAAAAAAAAAAAAAAAAAAAGAGTCACTGAAGGCAAGTTCTTGAGTGGTGGACTTATTCAATTAAGTCAGCTCTATTTTTCAGTAAAGCCGTAAATGGTTATAAAGATACTTCATTTTCCTCCTATGTCCCCACCTTGCCCTTGGTCCGGTGACAAGCCTCAGGAAGCCTTTCTATCCAAGTTTGCCCTTTTTTTTCTGCTTCATTTGTTACAGAGAGATCCAGTTCATGCACTTGGCACCTCATCTTCAGTGGTTCAAGGGAGGCCGCCAGAAAGCCAGGTGAGGAGTAGCCTGTCTCTCTGCTACTCTTTTACTGTTTTGAATTTAAACATTCCTCAATCTTATTTCCTATAGCCCATGACAGAAATGGGGAGTAGAAGAGGATCCACTGAAGGGCATATTAAAAGCCTCTGTACTAAAGTTGGAAGGATATAAATGGATTTCAGATTCAATCTTAAATTCTCTTCCAGAGTGACATGGAAACATTTTATTTCACAGAACCTTGAGTGAGTAAACAATGAAGTGGTCATTACAAATGTCTGTGTTGGCTCTCTAACAGGGGTGAGTGTGGTTCTCAAAGTCTGCTCATGATATGAGGGGTGTGCCTGGTGACTAGTGTGGGACAGAGCTCCTGGAGGGTGGGGAGTGTGTCCTAGGTTACATTTCTGCTTTGGGGCCACCGTCAGGCATGGCTCAGGTGGGCATTCAGGAAATACTTGTTAGGTAGATAAATAGCAAATTGAGGTAGTATTGGACCCCAAATAAGTTGAGGCAAATAGTCATAAGAAAGGGAAATAGAAGATAAGAAGTAGAAAAGCCCTCCATTGGACTGAGTTTCTCCAAGATGAGTGGACAAGGCATCTGAAGTAAAAGGTGGACTTGAGGTTATAGATCTTTCCAAGTTCCTTTCACTTACAATTTTTGAGGTAAAAAAGCTTTCTTTAAAAACAAAGTATAACACTATGAAAACACTACATATTTGATGTAGAAGCTTTTTTAACATCAGTAAAAAAATCATTATTTCAAAAACATGGAAATGGTTTTAGATTTCTTTGAACATTTTAGAATTTAAAAGAATTTCCCTTGCATGAATAAAATCAGATTTTCATCAAAAGGCATTGGAGCAAAACTCCACACTCCCCTCCATAAAGCAAAACAAATATTTTTCAGAGTAATATTCACTTACATAAAAGATTTTTACAAATCGTTAAGAGTGTTCTGTGTGAGGGAAATAAAATTCAAAATTATTCAGTAAAATATTTTTCTTTCATTTTTTATTGCTACTATGAATAAGAAAGCTTTAAAGAGAATGAATGACTATAGATGAAAGCTAGCCTGCCAAACATAAAGAAAAAAATTCTTTTAATGTTTTGGTCACGAACTCTGACAATGATAAATCACTTTTCAACAGCTGCAGACAGCTGTTAAAGTCTGGAGCCTACAATGCTTAATTGGGGAAGTGTGTTAAAAGTTAAGGGGCCAGGGTCCTTTTAGGTTCTGTGAAGACTTTTTTTTTTTTTTTTTTTTTTTAAGCAGACTTTAATAGTGCATTCCAAGGTTTGGGAAGGAATATGTTACTTTCTACATTCATTAGACTAAAAACTTTACATAAACAAATGTAAAATATTGACAGACAGAGATATAAAGACCTAGGTAAAGATATATAACCTAAACAAGGGGCAGGATACAATGAATGAAGGCATCCTAACTCATATTTGGTGAGGAGACTAGGGTACTCTTTTATTTCAGTTATTTGAACTGGCAAGTCCAAATGGCTTCAATGACAGCATTATTGCAATTAGTAAAGTTACCCAAGGTTAAGTCATTTAGTGATGATTCCCGCTCTATGCAAATCAGAAGAAGAAATATAAAAAAAAAATTTTTAATTAGTTTTTGGTGAGGCTTGGGTTTTACTCAAAGTTTGGGCAGTGAGATACTCCAGTTTGTTTAGGATTTCCTGACCTCAAATTTTTCTTCATTAGGATAATTCAAGCCAGTTTGCAACCACATTTTTTTTCAAGACTAACAATTGCTGAAAGTGTACTGACAAGCCTTTGTTGGTTGACCATGATTTTTTTCAAGTGTGTTCTAAAGTGGATATATTTCTCTATCTATGAATATATTTGTATTTTGCTGTGCTCTGCAAGAACTGTTTTGATGGTTCTATTTTATTTTTACCATGGGTACCAAGTGTGTGAAGTTAAACATCATATATCTGTTTGAAGAGGGGCATTTCCCATTGAGTAACTGTCGGTAGGTCATTTCTCCTTTGTGAAACCCCTGACATTCAGGAAAGGGAGTAGTTCTGTTTCACACTCCATAGCAAAGGTGATCTCTGGGAATTGTTTGCTGAGTAATTCGCTGTTACACAATACATCATTTTTATTGGTAATAAGGCAGATGTCACCAACAGCGGAGTTTGTCCAAGGCTGGCTCTGAAATTTCCTTTAAGACATTATGCTCCCAATCAGGCAGAAAATTGTCGTCCGCTATGGCAGATTGAAAGATCACATTGCAGAGTCCAAGGACTGTTTATGACTTTTCCAGCTATACACAGAGTGGGTGGTGGAAAGCGGCCTTGGGTAAGCCTATTTGTCCCAGTTATGATGGATCTGGAAACATTGTTTCTGTTTGCTAGTGTATGAAATTTTGAGATAAATATACCGTAAAAATTTTTTGTATGAAGTTTATACTTTGTGAAGCAGATGGATTGATGTCAGGCATAGAAAGTAAAAGGTCTTTATGGAAAACTTTCTGTGTGAAGCAATCCTATCTTTTTGCTTTAAAAATCACTATTAAAAAATGAATGGCTTTAAATTAGAGCTCTTCTCTGCTAATTTTAATTAGAGAAAGGTTGCACATTTCATTTGTTGGTATCCTTTGGATCATTCTTAACATACTAGATAATAACTATGATTTATACTGCAGAACTTTACAAGGGCTCAAACCCACTTCAAATTTGAGAAAATATTATACTACTCCCCTGCACTAAATTATAAACTTTGATGTCCTAAAGATGGGGAAGTATTTTTAACCCACTGCTCAAATAATGGAGTGCAACAGAGGAGGATGATAAATTTCATGAATTTTTCACCACTCATGAAGGGTGGGGAGCAGGCTCATGTCCACCATGGTGTCAGGCCATGCATTCTTATTGCCTCGATGTTTACAGTGTGATCATGACTAGGTATTTGTAAAGTTAATGTTAATTAACTTGTAGAGAGAATCACCCTAATATTTCAGTAACTTAATAAAATGAACGTTTTCTCCCTCTCATATCACAGTTCATGTGGATATTCTTGGGCAGGTAGCTCTACCCAAAGTGGTAACTCAAGCATCTAGGTTTTGTCAATCCTCTCATCACACAACCTTCAGCATGTGGCTCCCAAAGTAGCATGAAGGGATGATATCCATTAAGGAGGGGAGAGAAGGAAGGTTGGGGTGCGCATCCAATTTACCAAATGCTGTTGGTCAGAGCTCAGTCACAGAGTTTGATCTATATGCAAAGAATGTTGGGAAATGTACTCCCTGAGTGGGCAACCATTTCCCAACAGCTCCATACCATGAACGCAAGCAGGATATTTCAGCAGACAGCTAACCCTCTGAGCCAGAGTTTAAAGGTCTCACGTTACTTTCTCTTGGATTCCCTCCCCTCTTCTCCCCACTCCTGTATGTGTGTGGGGGGGGTTCCCCCACCCAACACCTATTTATTTGTTTTAGGAATTACAAAGTGGGGCAAGACTTTTGGTTAAAAAAAATGAAAACAATAAATTTAAAAACATTTTTTCCAGTATGCCAGAATTCTCTAAGCAAGAGGAGTTCTTTGACTGCTTTTGCTTTTGACGTAGTATTGGAAATTAGTTAATAAAAAGAACATGCTTATACCTGCCTACATTCTCCCTATACCCTTCCATCCACCACCCAGGCTAAGAGCTTACAGTTCGGCATACAATTCTTGTTAGTATTTAAAATGTCTAGCACTTGTTGTTAGGTGCCGTCAAGTTGGTATCCGAATCATAGAGACCCTACGTACAGTAAGTGAAACATTATTGTCAGTGCTTCTCTGCTATTCATAGGGTTTTCAATGGTGGATTGGTTTTTGGGAGCAGTTTGCCAGCTCCTTCTCCCAAGCCTACAGTATCTGTTGTTGCCAGGCAGTCTCCCATCCAAGTACTAACCAGGCCCAACCCTGCTTAGCTTCCGATATCTGACAGGATCGGATTCCACAGGGCTACGGCTGCAGGTGGTTTAGCACTTAGTATGTGCTAAATAAATCTGGATGTTTGCCTGTGTGTGAACGTGGAAGGGGGAGAAATGGTGGGAGTGCACAAGTAAATGTAGCCTTGGTTCCTGCTGGAGACTCTTTCTAAGAATTGATCATAAATAAATTAATTAAAACATTTCTCAATATGATTTTGTAAAAAAAAATGTGGGTGATGTGCAAAAGCTTAAATTTAAAAGGAAACTTTAAACTAGATATAGTGGCTCCCAGCTGTAATCCCAGCAACTAGGGAGGCAGAGGCAGGAGGATTACAGGTTTGAGGCCAGAGGCAGCCTGGGTAACTTAGCAAGACCCTGACTCAAGATAAAAAATTTAAAAATGGGCTAAGGGTTATTGGGGTCCTCTCTGGCCTGGGAAAAGGTCACAGAGCTTCACTTCAACACCAGTTCACTTGGGGACCCTCAGGAGCGGGCAAGAGCTGGTCAGTGGCACCAGGAAGGACCTTGGGAGCCTTCAATAACAAACAGGAACATTTATTTAATAGCATCTACAACTCGGGAGTACAGATGCTACTAGAGAGAAGCCGATGTTGGTGGAGTCAGATGATCTTGCCTCTCGCCGGTCGTCTTCTCTCACCTCCTCCCTGGGTTGGGGGAATTGAGAGCTCTTCTTGTCTTGCTCAAGGCCTTCATTCTTGACTCTCAGAGTCTTGCCTCTCGGCAGCTTGATTGAAGGTCTGGATGACTGAAGCGGAGATTGCCTCTGGTTGTGAAGTCAGGTGTGGGGTGCCACGATCAGAGTAAAAGTGGTTGGGGTAAAGGAGATGAAAGGACCCTTGGGGCAGTCAGTGGTGAATATATATACTATCTGGGTGGGGGTGTGGACTAGGGTATAACAAATCAGAGAGTGGCTCGTGCAAGGGGCAGTTATCCATATGAGGTTTTAGAAAAGTACAATTAAGATAGATGGGTTAGATGCAGACTGGACCAATCACTGAGCATCCCTTCATAACCAATCGGGTGGCTCTGGGCAGCCAATCAGGTTGAAGGAGGCCACACCAGAGCTGGACTGGTCAGGGACCACCTTGGATTACTCATTGGGAGGGATAAAATAGGTGAAGGGTGAGAAAGTAGGTGAAGGGTGAACTGGGACTTGGGTAGCCATATTGGCTTTTAGTGAGTCAAATAGGTCTCAGTCCAGGTTCCTGGGTTAAGGGTGACTAGGGGTGGGAGGGGCAGGAACAGGGCAGGATCTGGGGAGGGCTCAGAACTCAGCCCTGACCAAATAGGCCTCAGTCTGGTCACCCTCCTGGCCCACCCTGGGACCAGGGTCCCTACAGAGGGTAAAACCTAGTTGTAGAGCATTTACAAAGTATGAACAAGGCCCTGAGTTCTAATCCCAAGTACCAAAAAAATTAACCTTAAAAGATACATAAACTCTAGAACTGGAGCTTCCAAGAACAAGGAGAAAATTTAGTGAAATGAAGACAGTTCATTTTAATTATACAGATAGCTTATGCTTATGAAGTTTAAAAAAGTGTTTAGCAAAATATTCAAAGAGTATTTTTAAGTGCTGAACATTAAAAATAGCACTAACAGCAACACTTAGGGCATATAAAAAAACATTAGAAATTAAAGAATATATTTTCGTAACAGAAAGGCCAAGAAACTGAAGTGCCAGAACTGAGCTGAGGTTTTAGCTCATTTGGTAGAGTGCTGCTCTGCATGCTCTGAGGTCCTGGGTTTGATCCCCAGCACCACAAAAATGGGAGGACCTGGCAGCCCACTCCTGAAACAATCAGCCATCAAAAACTCTATGAATATCAGAGAAGTTCTGACATAGTGCGGGCCACGGCAAAGTGTTGGATAGTGTTTCATTCTGTTGTGCACAGGGTTGCTACGAGTCAGCCGATGGCATCTAACAATGATGTATGCCAGAAAGGGGGAAAGTTGGTACTGATTACTCAAGAGTAAATCTAATGAGCTAGCTAAGGTGTGGAATGGAAAGGAAATAGAAAGCTGTGCTATACTGGAAAATGATAGCAAATGCTAGTGCTTCTACTTACTTACATAAAGATGGAACAAATAATTTTAAGATATTTACCTTAAAATGGAGAGTTTGCTTTTTGTACTTTTGAATAAGTAGAAAGTCACTTGGTGTGGGAAATAATTTGATCAAATCTAGGTCAATAACTGGCCAATGTCTTTTCAAAAGCATTACTAAAGACAAGACAGACCAGCATTGCATACAGTTTGGAACAAGAGGAAAATCCTTTGCCCCTTAGTACTAGGCAAGTAGGAAAGGGAATCAAGATGAAATCCATTTGCACTCAGAGACATTAAGGCTCTACCATAACCAAGAGCAAAGCCTGTCAGGTTATGCTCACATAATAAAATCAAAATATAAACACATATGAAATGCTGGGAATAATACGTGTTAGATATCTTTCCTAGACCTGAGTGAAGTCATGGTGCCCAGAGGATTCATAACAGTTTAAAGCCCAATAGAAGGATTTCACAGCCACTTGACTCAGCATTTCCTCAGGAATCTCAGAAATGTACCTGAGACCACTTAACTCAAGTATTTTCACACCTATAAAGCACTTCTTTCTGAAAAGGTGGATAGCAGCAAATCCTCATCAATCTTATAAATAATGCAAAGCACTGGTGGATGCTGTGGCGCACTCCTGAAATCCCAGTGTCTCCGAAGGCAGAGATAGGAGGATCGTAAGTTCAAGACCAGAGACAGTCAGTGTAATTTAGCGAGACCCTGTTTCAAAAAGTAAAAAAAAAAAAAGGGGGTGCTGAGGGTGCAGCTCAATGGTACAGCATTTGCAAAGCATGCAAGTACAAGGCCCTGAGTTCAAAACCCCAGGTACTGAAAAAGAAAAAAAAGTAGCACAAAGCAGTAGGAAGAAAGGATTAGTCCTGAAATAATTCACCATTTTCAAAAACCTTCTCTGCTTTTTTTTTTTTTTTTTTTTGGCCGGGGGACCACAGACTACTCCCACAGGTAAGAATCCTTAAGCCAATATGCTTGGGATCAGAAGCATTTCAATTTTCTGATTTTTTTTCTTTGAAATTTTGAAATATATGCATATACAATAGAGGTATCTTGGGAATGAGACCCAAATCTGAAGATAAAATTAATGCATTTCAAATACACCATATACACATTGCCTGAAAGTAATTTTATGCAATATTTTGACTGTGCCTGCATTTTAATCATGACTCATCACATGAAATCAGGTATGAAATTTTCTACTTATGGTATCAGGTAGGTGCTCAAAAAGCTCCTAGGATTTCAGACTTTCAGATTAGGGATGCTCAATCTGTAATTGCCTTCATAGCTGCCTTGCTACCTCTCTCTTGTAGCCCTTATCCTGACTATAGGTAAATCATTGTTGGATGTGATGATGTGGTTAGTAGCACCTTTCCTACGAGACTGTAAGCCCAGAACGGCAGGGCTCCTGTCTGGTTTATCATTGTATGTCCAGTATCAAACACAGTCTCTGGTGGATAGTAGACTCCCAATCACTTTTTATTAAGTGGACAATGATGTGTTACCTCTACTCTTTACTTAGACCCTCCTCATCTTTCAGCTCTTGATGTAAAAATGGCTTTCTGAGGGGAATCTTCCTTACTCATCTACATTTTATATACTCCCTTGGCCCTACAATCTTTCATTGCTCTTGTCCAAGTTGCAATTTTATATTTATGTATGGAATTATTCGTTTAATGTCTCTTAATTACTCTTACCACAGTAAGCTATATGTTTGTAAGGTTCTTGTTGTTGCTGTTGTTGTTGTTAGGTGCCATCAAATCTGATCTGACATCATAGTCACCTTATGTCCAATAGATGAAACACTACCTGACACTGTGTGCCATGCCCAGCACTATTATCAGTGCTTCTCTTCTATTCATAGGGTTTTTGATGATTGATTGTTTTGGGAGGGAGTTGCTGGGTCCTTCTCCCAAGACTAAGGCACTGGGTGTTCCCAGGCAGTCTCCCATCCAAGGATTTACAGGCCCGACCCTGCTTAGCTTCTGAGATTTGGTGAGATAAGATACCAGGGTGGTACAACTACAGGCTCTCTAAGACTAATTCATGTTATTCCTCATTCCTAGCATAGGGATCCCCCACAAGTCTAATCAGCTTGTCATGCTGTGGGCACTTGCATGTTGCTGTGATCTTGAAAGCTATGCCACAACTATTTCAGCTATCAGCAAGGGCACCCATGGTGGACAGGTTTCAGTTGAGCTTCCAGACTAAGTCTTTTCCATAGTCTTATGGAAAAGGAAATGGCTGCCCACTCACCAAATAATTAGCCATAAAAAGCCCTATGAATAGCAGAGAAGCAGTGTCAAATACAATACCGGAAAACGAGCCCCCTAGGCTGGAAGGCATTCCAGAAAAAAGTGAGGAAGATTTGCCTCCTCAGAGTAGAGTCAACCTTAATGACAAGAATGGAGTAAAGTCCTTAGGATCTCCTTTTGCTGATGTGGCACTACTCAAAATGAGAAGAAGAATAGTGTCTGCAACAATGTGCTCAAACATAAAAAGATTGTATACATGGAACAGTGCAGGGTAGTGTTTCATTCTGTTGTACATAGGATCACTATGAGTCATTCAATTCCATGGCAACTAAAAACAACAAAGCATAGAGATCCGTACATGATTGACTCTTATTTAATGTAATTAATCAGCATATAATTACCTCAAATAGTTGGCTGAAGGAATAAATAAATTCATATATGAATTAATAATGAGGAAAGATACTTATGAAATTTGCCATTAAAAATATCCTGACTCTGGAAGTAACCTCTATACGTATGGTTAAAAAGAATAAAATTTTAAAGTGACCTTATAAAATTGGTATGGTAATGAAAAACAAAACTTACAGTTAAAATACTAAAATCAAAATATAAAATGCACAATGAAATGATGAGAATAATATATGTTAGATACCTCTTTCCTACACATGAGCAATCTCCTGGCACCCAGAGGATTGACAACAGTTTAAAGCCAAAATTGAGATCCCAAAATTATGTTGGAAGAATGACTCAAGCACTTTGAAATCATGCACGAGGACATGAAGCAGATTTGGAGGGAATGTGAGTCAGAAAAAGGAATGAGAGCTTGAAAATTGCTGGTAATCCTGAAGAAAAATGTTCTATGGACTAGTGTAATCAAACTTCAAGAAAAGGAAGAAGAAGCAGCATCCTTTATGTATAACCTTTCACTCTAAGAGTTTAGGGTGCTATATTTCAATTCTTCCTTTAGCCAGAACAATAAAAATGAACAAAACATGGCATGTGGGGATTACGGTACAAGTAAGGATAAGTGTTGGAGGTTGAACTCTTCCAATCTTGGACCAACTTATTAAGGACATAAATTCCTCCCAAAAATCCATGAGTTCCAGTCTTTTCTCACTGGGAGGAAGCAAGGTGGGGGATGTCATGATGGCAGGTACAGGACAAAGGTTTTGGGCTCTCTCCAGCACCCTCAGTTTCCAAATTACATAATGAAAGAGATTAGATAATAAAAGAATGTTTTCGATGGAAATCTTTGATTCCTTCTTTGTAAATTTTCCCTACAGTCATCCATATGACTTGCCTATTTTGTTTGTGAAGCATAAAGGAGAAATCATAGTGTATTTATCCGGAATATGAATGGCAACGCAGGACTATCAGTTCATATAGCATCCAATGGGCCAGTTTGTGTGTTTTTAAGATTTTGGTACAGGGATTATAAATTGAGAGTTTAAGAGAGAATTCATGCTATTGAACTAAAAACAGACTGCAATTGGTGCCAAGCTCATGAAAAATAAAATTTTAAAGATGAATATCTGATGACTTAATCCACCTAGGATCAAGTGTCAGAGGCTTGAGAAAGCTATAGCTTTTTATCCTGAAATTTGCAGGTATTGTTGGTGGAATCATTAGTGAGCGAATGTTGAGTTGATGCATGATGATCTAGATCTGTTTATTCATTCATTCAACATTAATTAGGTTTATGTGTATGTGTGCAAAGTATTTGCCTCTATCCTACGTAAGAAGCTTCAAGCAGGAAACTTTCCCTTGTGAGGTTTGTAAATTAACCTTTCCATGTAAGAGAAATTGGATCCAGCAAACTTTTATCAACATCTATTCTATCCTAATGTAATTAAACTTACTCATTTATTCATTTACTAAACCAACAAATATTTATTATAGGGGATGTGAGGAAATGTCTTGTCTCCAAGAGTTTTTGGTTTAGTAGGAAAGAAAATCAGTGCACATTAATATCTAAAATATTAGGCGAATTACTTTCAGTGCCTGTGGCAGATATTTAGCATAGGTCTGGTCATTTCTTTCAATACTTGTTCTGAACTCATTTTTCCTTTGTTTTTCTGATCTATTGTAGAAAGCAGAAAGCCCAATTCTTGATTTTTGCAGACTCCCTTGCAGTTAAGCGTGGCTATGTGCCATAGTCTTCTCCACTAAAGATGCAAAGCAGAGTGTGGAAGGAACAGGTTTGGCTTTCTGGATAAGAACAAGACACCATCTCTTGATGTCCTTTCCTAATCTTCCTTTCAGAATATATCTGCCATTTTGTGTTGACATTGTTACCTGCAACCAAATGAACATCTAACTGACTCAGCATTAAAGCATTCTAGGACACATGGAGTCCTAGAGTGGTTCAAGGAAACAATGCTTTCATAGGGTGTCAGTCCATTTGTGCTGCTATAACAGACTATTTGTGCCTGGGTAATTTATAAATGATAGAAACTTATTTTCTTGCTGTTCTGGAAACTAGAATCCAAAGTCAAGACATCAGTACATCCAGTGTCTGGTGAGGAACCCTTTCTCATTGGTGTCTTGTGTATTAGTCAGATATTGTTGCTGTAACAGAAAAACCACCCCAAGCAGTGTTATGAAGGAAAAGTTTTATTGGAAGCTCACAGTTAGAAGATTACTCCATAATGGCAGCTGGGCCGTTGTGGCAGCTGCAGGAGGCAGGGCCTATTGCAGATGACTTTACATTTTTGTGAGCAGAAAGCAGACAGTAAGCAGGTCTGTGGTAAAAACTTCCAAATGCACCTCCAGTGACATCACTTCCACAAAGCTAAGGCCTGCCTCCACCATTTCATGAGCTCCACAAACAGCACCCCCAATTGAGGATCAAATATTAAAGCACATGAGCTTTGAGGGACACTTTATATTCAAAGTATGACATGCCACCGCTGGTCCCCAAAGATACATGGCCACCTCATAATACAAAATTCATTCAGTACAATTTTAAGTCTCCAAAGTCTTAATAGTCTCAACTGCATTTAGAAGTTGAAGTCTAAGCTTCTACTGAGACTCAAGGCAAGTTTAGCTAAGAGACTATGAAAAACAAAAAACAAGTTACATCTTCGAATATATAATGGCACAGGGTAAACATTCCCATCCCAAAAGGGAGGGATAGGGGCAAAGAAAAGAAATATTGGTCTGTAGCAAGACCAATATCCCAGTGGACAAATTCTGTAGGTTTAGGTCTAGCATCTGGCACATGTAACATCATCTGGCATTTAGCACCTAGCATTCTGAGTTTTAACAGCCTTGGGCAGCTCTGCCCCTCTGGCCTTGTCACAAATAAACCTCCTGGCCTGCCTCCACTTCTTACTGGCAGCTCCCTCAGCAGATGCTGTTCACATTGCTGACATCTTCAACACCTTGGGGTCTCCATTGCTGCTTAGGCATCACCCTCAAAACCCCACGCATCATCCCTTCAGGGGCTCTTGTCATAGCACTCAACCCTGTTACACATTTCCTGCCCTCATAGACTATCTTCTGGATCCTTGGTGGCAGCCTCCATAACCCCTTAACTCTTTTTTTATTAGAAATTTTTAATGTACAACTTAATGTGATTCATTCTGGCATGCATTTCATTGTGACATTCCCATATATGCATTTGTTGTACATTGCACAGATAAGTTCCCTCTCACCCTCTTGTGCACTTCCTCCCCCTGTACCCTCCCCAACAAAGACCTCTCTTCCATTTGCTTGCCTTTTTGTGGTAATATTTTTCTATATATCCTTGGGTCCCAATTATGTTTAAGATCGAAACTTTTTCTGTAGTGAACTATCTTTTTACATTGTCAGTACTATTACATGAATTTTCTAGCCCATCTCTATTATTACCATTCTTTGGTATTATTGGCATTATTATAATTATTTCCAGAACCCCTTAACTCTTGCATTGTTCATGCCTGCAAAACCAGCACTACAGAGACTTCACCAATTTTTGTGGCTGACTTGAGAGATAGCTTCAAGTTTGTGACTCCAGCTTCAGTGGCAGCCTCTATATGCTTAGGCCAATAAATCATTTCCCTGGGTGGACCCTTTTCAGGAGTGCATCTGGGAGATAGCTTTTCAGATACTACCTTTTTAAATCCAGGAGGCAGCTTTTCAGATATTCCCTCTTTACACCCTGGGGTGTCAGGAGGGATTTGGCTAACTCCTTCTGTGCCCTAAGGGAATTTATTTTGTCCCAGTGAAAAGATGGAGGCTTTCTTTACTGAAGTTTATCTCTTTAACAAGTATGTTATCCTGGCCCCATAGGAGCCCTGTCCACAGTAACCTTAGATAGGCCACAGCATTTTCCTTCTATTAAACTACATTTTCAGAGATTTTTTCCCTGTGCCTTTTGTCCTGCATTTTCCTTATAAATATGGCTAAAAACAGCAAGCAACAACTATGCCACACTGTCAATATCTCATTATCCTTGTGATATTTCTTCCACCAAGTTAATTAGTTCATAACTTTTAAGTTCAGCTTCATTCAAATCTTTAGGGCATGGGCAGAATGCAGATAGTCTCCTTTCTAGAAAACACCATGAATTTCCTCTAGTCCAATGTCCAATAGAGTCCTCATTTTTCTCTGAAACACTGTGAACCCATCTGCATTTATATTGTCAGCAAAATTCTTGGTCTTCCTTACTCTCACTAAAACCACCCCTCAAGCCCTTCAGGACTTTTCTTGCCTGTATCTCCAAACTCTTCCAGACTTCTTCCTCAAAAAAAAAAATTCCACAAATAGCCTAAGAACACATGGTTAGTTTTCTGTACAGCAACAACCCCACTCTCCTGTATCAATTTTTTGTATTAGTCAGGTCTCATCACTATAGCACAAAAACCAACCCAAACAAACTTAGTGGGAAGAGATATTTATTGGCTATTCCCAGTTAGAGGAATCAGTCCATAATGTCTCTGGGAAGGCATGGGAGTGGCAGGTGGCAGAGCCCATGGCAGACAACCTTTCATCTTCATGAGCAGGAAACACAGAGAGAACAAGCCTACCCTCAGGTCCAGAGGAAAAACCTCCAAAGGCCCATCTTTAGGGAGCTAGTTCTGTGAAAGACCTGCCTCCGAAAGTTTCACAACTTCCCAGGACAGATCCAGCAGCTGGGGACCAAACAACATGAACTTTGGGGGAAAATTTAGGTTCAAATCATAACACCTTGTTACTGCATCTTCACATGATAGAAGGTGGAAAGGAAAGAAAGCAAGACAGGTTGAAGCAGTTCTCTGAAGGTTATTTTCATAATGACAGTAGTTCATTCAGTTCCCTAAAGGCCCCATCTCTTAATCTTGTCATATTGAAGATTAAAGTGCAACATAAATTTTGGGCAGGTCATAACATTCAAATCATAGCTTGGGGAAGTGGCATTTGGGCACCTAACTTAAAAGATTCATCTTGTATTAGGCTACAAGATCCTTGAGAGAGGAAATTTGTCTTATTTATCTTTGTAGGATTATAATGAATTGTTAGGACAGCATTCAGCATGTAGAAGTTTCTCATAAATATTGATTAATCATGCACTCTATGGTATATGAATTCCTTCATGCTTGCATTTACTTTTTTTTTTTTGTGCTAGAGGGCTGAATCCAAGGTGTTACATGTACTTTTGCAAACACTCTACCACTGAGTTGACACACATTCATTTTTTAAATTTTTTATCTTGAGATAGGGTCTTGCTAAGTTATCCAGGCTACTTCTGGCCTCAAACCTCTGATCTCCTGACTCTACCTCCGGAGTTGTTTGGGTTACAGGCATGTGCCACCACATCCAGCTTTCCTTTGTTTATCGTAAACCTAAGAAGACATACCAAAAAACTGTGTCCCTTAGACCAATTCTCTAAACCAATGTTGCCATGTATTTTTGATCACATGATTTTATTAGTAATCCACAGATATATATGTGTGTGTATATGTGCTTGTTTGTGTATATACATTCATTTATACACAATTATTTAGTGTATTATATATCATAAAATATAGCCAAAAAGGTGAAAAGAATGAGATAAAAATAAATATAACAGATATCGTGATACTCCCTTATTCAACATATCAAGGCAAACATACTATCTGGCAACATACCTTTTGTATAGCTCCATCTAGGGAACATTACTCTAATTTCAAATATAGAACTATTTTAAGATCAAGAAGTAATTGGTAACATCACAGAAACTATGCCAATATCTCAAGTCAATATAAATCATTACATGACATTTGCTTCTAAATTTTCCAAATTTCATGGCTGTAGGGATTGGTACACAACGGCTCACAGTAAACAAACAGATTATTAGGAATCCAACCAACTGATTCTATCTACCTCCATTTGTTCTGAAATAAAATGAAATGTACCTGAGAAGACATTTATTGCTCTCTACTGTGCTTTTGACACTCTGCTGGAACACAAAGATTAACTGCCTCAACTCTTCAGGAGCTCATTGTTCACTGGTAAGAGAGATAAGTGAATAGGTAAGACAGTGGCGTTCCTATGATGGGAGCTTGTCCTGATACAACAGAGCCATGAAGAAGGGTTTCTAGCAAAAACTTCAAGTCAATGCCATGTGCTGACAGTGAGGTCAATAAGGGGGCAGTGCATTTTTACCCATTAATAATTGGAATATAAAATATCCTTTGTACTTCCTTAACTAAATAATGTCTTTTCAAATTGCCTTTTTATGAATAAAATAATTAAATTAGTTTCATCTGTACCTTACATGTAATGGTCATAACCATTAAAGAAATTGTCTTGGAAACATCCAGCTGAGTTTTTGGCACAGTGCTTTGTTCAGTACAAGTCAATCTTGGAATCAGTGGGAACTTATTTTCAGAAGTAGATAAATGGTTCTCATTATCAGGGGGTCTCATAAAAAATCTAGCCCTATACCCCAAAGTGTGTCCCCCAAGATTTGTTAAAATAAGATTCTGCTTTAGTCATTATAAAAAAAACCCAGCATTTATTTTATTCAAGTGATTTATAAATATAAAGTATATTTGCATAATTCTTTTTTAGGAAAGATAAAATGTAAATGTATTAAAATAACAAATTTGTTATCTTATGCTCTGCTGAAAGAATAAGATGATAAGAAAACTTCAGAGCCTATTTCCATGGTGCATGCCTACAATCCCAAGAACTCAGGAGGTGGAGACAGGAAGACCTTGAGTTTGAGGCCAGAGGCAGCCTGTGCAACTTAGCAATAACTTGTCTCAAAATAAACAATTAAAAGGGGGCTAGGGTACAGATAAGTAGTAGAGCACTTGCCTGGCATGTGCAAGGCCCCGGGTTCAACCTCCCAAGACTACAAAAAAAAAAAGAAAGAAAGAAAAGAAAAGAAAAGAAAAACTTAGAAGAGCACTAATTCTTTTCATTCTAGCTGTTCCAGCATCATCTGATTGTCCCTAAGGTAGAGCCTATGTGCACCAGATCCCCATGTTTAATCCTGGGAAGCACAGGCTCTTCCCTGCAAGGGCTCGGATTTCCATCCTCACATACCACCCCTTGGTCAAACCAAGTGCCTTTTCATTCAACACCTCCAAAGGCAAATGAGTTTCTTTTGTCTAAAATTGTCTAGACAGATACTAGGGAGAGGGGAAAATTCCAGATTTTCTTGAGTATGGTAACTGAGGCTGTATTAACTTACTGCATGGCAGTTTTTACTAAAGAGCTTAAAAATTGCTAACATAAAGCCACTTATTTTGACAAAATTATAGTCCTTAGTGGTCCATTATCTAGTTGAACCTGAACATTATGATATTGTTTTAATAGAAATAGTCTATTTTGCTTATGATAAGTATCTTGTTGTCAATTCTTTCAATAAAAGTATATGGAATACTTCTACTGAAGACCTAATTGTAAGTAGAAAGTCTCATTGTTATATTATTTTTTCAAATGAAATGAAGACCTTATTGTCACATTTCTGGCACAGATGTTCAGTTTCAACAAAATTTAATAGTAATTTTTATTCACAAAGAGAGTAGCAAGAATTCCTCTTATCTCAGTTATCAATGGGATGGGTATAACAGATGACCTTGTAAACCCTCTGGCAATCTGAATCTGCCCCTGGGGACTGTCAGCTGGATAATGAAGAAATATGTTCCAGTGTTCAGAAGTGATTGTTTTCTCTGTGTACTGTTTGTGCTTGTGTGTGTTGGGTTAGTGTGTAGTTATCAGTGTGTATTGCTGTTCATATTAGTGTATATGTATTAATGTATGTATCAGTGTGTGTGTTAGTATGTGCTCCTGTGTGAATATATTGGTGTGTGTTGGTATGTTAGTGTGTTGGTGTGTATTTGTACTAGTGTATGTATTAGTGTATGTGTATTAGTATGGGTTTCAGTACATGTGTTAGTGTGTGTTGGTATGTAGTGGGGTGGATATGTGTTAGTGTGATAGTGTATGCTGGCGTTTTGATGTTTGTCAGTATGTATGTGTATTAATGTGTGGCTTAGTATATGTGTATTATTGTGGGTACTACTGTGTATGTTGGTGTGTGTTGGTGTGTGTAGGTATATTACCTCATGTGTTACATATGTGTCTATGTGTTGGTATATCTGTGTGTTAGTATGTGGGCTGTGTGTGTGTGTGTGTGTGTGTGTGTGTTGCAAAACCAAGGGCAAGGATAAATTAACAAGTAGGAACAGGAAACCTGATGACCATATTAACAAAGCAAAGTTCTCTTCTTCCCCGTCTGCCCCCACCCATGAATATACTGGCTTGGATTAGTCAATCTAAAGAGCTGGAACAAAGATGTTAGAAAGAGAGTAGTAACTTGAGAGAGAGAGAGCAAGAGCTACAATGAAGAGAGGAATGAGACTTAGTAGGAGGGGGAGAAAGGGAAAGAAAGGAAAAAAGGAAGAAAGAAAAGAGAGAAGAAAGAAAAAGAAAGAAAGAAAGAAAGAAAGAAAGAAAGAAAGAAAGAAGAAGGAAGGAAGGAAGGAAGAAAAGAAGAGAAAAGAAAAGAGAAGAGAAAAAGGAGAAAGCAAAAGAAAGAGAAGCCAAGGGAGGAGAGAGAGGCAGCAACATTGCCAGGACCAAGGGGTGTATGGATACACCATGGAAATTATTACCACAGAGTGCGTGATGAAAAATGATTTACAGGTCAAGTTCAACCAAATGGTTTGAAATCCATCTCACCTTGGGTTTTGTTTTGCTCTTATTTTGAGGAACATTAATGATAAACCTGATGGACAATGTGTAGACCAAGACCCCTGAAAGCTTCTGAGCTGTGTAGTGACTCATGGGAGTTGACAAGTCCTCCTGTCAACATAGCATGGCCCCCAGACAGAATGGGGAGAGCTGTCCCTGGGATTAATTATGTAGGGTGGGGGGCTTGCAGGGAGTGATAGAATAAAAGGGAGGCATAATCTCTCCATATATTGAACATCTTTGTAGCTGTTGAATAATGAGCCCTACCTGTTTACACACAGAGATTGAACTCAAGGCATTTTCATGCACTATGTATTAGCAAAGAGTTTAGTCACATAATTTATCTGCACAAAAGATCCCTCTGCAGGAGCCTCATCTTGTAAAATAAAATACACTTCTAACCACATTTAAAGATAAGTGAGGCTTAAAAAAAATAAAGAACATGTTTTCAGGGATGAATGTTCATTGCAAACATGAAAATATGGTTTAGGCTAAAGTTATGGTTCGAGTAGGATAATTAATAACAAAAAGTATCAAAGAATTTAAGAGAGCTAAAACAAAATACAAAGGCATCAGAAGGGTGCTGCACCTTCAGACCCTCCCTTTCCTCCTGCTCAGCCCCCATGTCCATCATCCCCTCTCAGCGGTCACTAACCTGGCTATTTGTCTGTTTCCACACTACTGCATCACAAAACATCAGGCCCACTTGCCTGGAAAAGATAATATCTCGCACATATGGGGCTTGCCTTTGATCTCTGTGGTCGAGCTAGGGGTCACAGGCCTGCCTTCGCCAGGCCCTTACTTCAAATGATTCCTTTCATTTACTGAGAAACCAAACATTAGAAGGGCAAAGGCAGGAAAAATAAAAGCTGTGATTTAATAGCAATTTATGTGTTTGGCCTAGTTTGGGTTGGGTTTTATTCTCTTTGGGTCACATCTAATCGTCATTCCTCACTGTTCTCCTGTCTTCTTCCCCCACCATTTGTTTGTTTTGCAGCCCTCAGACAAATTGGCACTCCATGAGATCTTCTCCCCTGTAACTTGTCTTGGGCCATTTTGTCTTTCTGGAAGGTAGCATTCAGGCATTCAGTATCTCTTATTGACGTTGTATGTGAGCCAGAAGGCACAATTATATAGCAGTCTCCTATAAATTTAAAGTTTTGAGCCATGCATATAAATGGCTTTCTTGAATTCACATAACTCATTGAGACAATATTCTGTTTATACACAAATGGGAAAAGGAGGTAGTTGATGGAGCAAATTGGGCTAACAATTGGAGTGGAATTGAGACGTGGGAAACACTTTATAATATTTTCTTTTTCAAGAATAAACAAAATTGAAATTAGAACCAAAGAGCACTTCTGGTTTAAAGGTATGAATATTCATGTAAAATATAACTAATATTTTTCAAGGTCATTAATGATCAGCACAATGTTGTACCTCACTGTGTAACATAGGATGTCCACATTGACTGAGGGCATCCCAGGCACCAGGCATCTGGTAGTGGGCTTAGTCTACATTTATCTCAGATCATCCACACAATAAGCCTATGAGGCAAGTATCATTATGCATTAAAAAAATGGGAAATAATTAATCAGAGTCATAGACAAAAAACGTAAAGCTTGTTTGTCTCCTATGGTACTGATGATTTCCCTGGCTGAGTTTTATGAAAAGAATTTGAAAATACTGTGCTACACTCTTAAAATGGAAGAGCTGGAAAATTCAGCTCAGCATCATGATGCTTATTATCATGGTAGCTGCTTTCCTTCCTAAGAGTTGAAGTAGCCTCGATAAGGGGTCTGGGTTGGGAAAAGCGGAATCTAACATTGATCTTAGTCATGTGTCATGGGCAAGTTACCAAAGCCTGGATTCCAGTTTTTCTATGATATGGATATGAAGACAGTACCCATCTCATGGGACTGTCATGAGGATTAAATGAGATGGCACATATGAAACCCTTAGTCTAGTGCTTTCTATTTACCAATATGTGTGTATGCTCTCTCTATACAGTTCTATTCAAACATATACATTCTTTATATCAATATTCTAACATATGTATTCCAAATACCTGTACTTATGTCTGTGTCTAGCACTCTCACAGAAGGTACAGCCATGCATTGCTTACTGATGAGGATCCACTCTGCATCATTAGGCACTTTCACCATTCTGCCAATATCATGGAGTATGCTCTATGCTATAGATGTCAATACTCAAGATGGCACAATTAAGACACATGGTCAGCACAAGATGGTGCTGCTGCTGGAGTAACATGGCATACTGCTTTACAGTAAACTTTTTGTAAGTAGAAAATAATGATATAGTATACTTAATATGGGATTTAGCTCAGTTGGTAGAGCACTGCGCTGCAGTCTCTGAGGTCCCGAGTTCGATTCCCAGCACCACAAAAACGGGAGAAGGACATGGCAACCCACTCCTGAGGCAATCCCTAAACAATCAGCCATTGAAAACCCTAGGTTTTCAAAACCCTAGGGTCACTATGAGTCGGATACCGACTCGATGGCACCTAATAACAACAACATACTTAATACACAAGCCAATAACAGAGTGGATTATTATTGTTATCAAGTATTATATACTGGACATAATTGTATGAAGGTCACTATCTGTTGGACCCCATGCAATTCCACCCAACATCAACAGCAAAGAAATATTTTCATATGACTGACACTTGGTTTGTTTACTCTAGCAGCACCAGGAACATGTGAGTGATGCATGGGGCTGTGATGTCAGGATTGCTATGACATCACCAGGTGACAGGAGTTTTACAGCTCCAGTATAATCCTATGGGACCACCATCATTTATTCAGGCTATCATTGACCAAACTGTTGTTGTATGGCACAAGACTGAACATAAAATTACATTAATTTGGAGACTCCAAGGACAGCACTGCTGAGTGCAGCCTGCGATACATGGAGACACCGCAGGACGTAACATAATAACCAACACTTTGGTGCCTCAAAAAGGCATGGGGGAAAGGTTGGTTTGACTCTTATAGGGTCGTTAGTTTAGTGACACTTGGAAAAGATGAGCATACAAATGTGGGTGCTATGCATTGCCTTGCCTGACTATTAAGACAACACCCAAAACCTAGGAAGTCAGTTAATCTTATCTGAGACACTTTCCATAAGCAGCAGGAGGGCAAAGATACTGTCCTGGAGTTAATGCCTCATACATGGGAGCCTCTTGAGGGCAAAGTCATGCTCAGTTTTCTGTTGTTAAAACAAACAAACAAAAATGCAGGCTATACATCATTTAAAACCCTGGATTTGGAGCCAGGCAGCCTTGGTTGTGGGGCTTCGAGCATTTAATTGTCCTCTCCATACCTCTACTTCCCCAATTGATTCCTCAGTAAATATCAATGTGAAGATTAAATGACTTGCTGTGAATGGAGCACTTACAGTTCTGCCTTGCACAAGGTTAACGCTCAAAGGATACTCATTATCCAGAAACCAGGTGTCAGGCTCTCCCACTGAGTGGATTCATCTCAGTGTCCAGAGGGTGCATAGGACATTTTTCCTTTTCCTTTCCTCTTGCTTGCTTGCCTGCCTGCCTGCCTGCCTCCTTCCTTCCTTCCTTCCTTCCTTCCTTCCTTCCTTCCTTCCTTCCTTCTTTCGTACTGGGGAGTTGAACCTGGAGCCTCAAGTATGCTTTTTGCAACTACTCAAGCACTGAACTGTACCTGCAGCCCATTTTTTACTTTGTATTTTGAGACAGGGTCTCATCAAGTTATGCAAGCTGCCTCTGGCCTTGAACTTGCAATCCACTTACCTCTGCCTCCCAAGTCACTGAGATTAAAGGTGTGTGCCACTATGCCTAGCCATTGGACATTTTTCAAAGCTTTCTCTCTTGGATCTCAGAATCCCCTGTAAACTTTATTCACAAGAAAAGATGCAGATTCAGGAAGAAGTCTACATGAGCTTGCAGAAGTTTTCTAGTGTGATTTATTTGTTGGATTCTTAGAGAGGCAAACTGCTCCTAGTGCCAATCAGGGTCCTGCTGTTTCTGCTTAGACCAGAGTCTGCTGAATAAAAGATTTATGATCCAGGAAGAGCCTAAATGTAAGCAGGAAAAGACTCCAGGGAATTCTGTCCGACCAAAGGCTCGGTAAGATTACAGACACTCAAAAAACAGGAGGTGAAATCGGGAATGCTGATAGCTATGGCGCTTCATTCTTGGATGATAAAAATGCTGTAAAATAGTGGTGATGGTTGCACAACTCTGCAACTAAACTCTGAACATGCTAAAACTGTTGGAATGTAGACTTTAAGTGGATAAATTTTATGATCTGTGAATTGTATCTCAATAACGCTATTTAAAAAGCAAGAATTAGGTTGGAAGCCATTGTCTCTTTATATTGGGTGTTTCTGTGAAGGTATGCCCAACACATATCTGCCAGCCTGTCACGCTCTGGGGCTTTGCATGTTGCTGGGATGCTCAAAGCTATGCCACTGGTATTTCAGATACTAGCAGGGCCACTCGTGAATAGGTTTCAGCTGAGGTAAGACAGACTGGGGAGAAGGCCCCACACCCCATTCCCAGAAGAATTAGCTATTGAAAACCCTATGAATAGCAGAGAAGCATGTCAAATATAGTGCCAGAAAATGAGCCCCCAGGCTGGAAGGTATTCAAGAAAGAACTGGGGAAGAGTTGCCTCCTCAAAGTACAGTCGACCTTAATGATGGGAATGCAGTAAAACTTCTGGGACCTTTTGTTGATGTGGCACAACTCAAAATGAGTAGAAACAGAGTAGCTGCAACAATTAGCTCAAACATAAACAAGATCATGTGTATGGCACAGTGTTGAGTAGTGTTTCATTTTGTTGTACATGGGGTCACTATGAGTCAGAGTCAACTTGATGGCACCTATGAGTTAGACCTAACTTGATGGCACAATAACTCAAAGAAATGAAATTGAGGATTTTGAAGGATTAATTGTGACATAATGATAACATAAAGAGAATGAATGAACACTTCAGTCACAAGACAGTCCATGGGAAACAAAGAGTACCATTTGATAGCATTGTGTAACTTGTACAAGTGTCTCCAAAATTATCCATAAAAAATGGGTGGACTTGGGATGTTGTTGTTAGGTGCCATTGAGTTGGGTCTGACTAATAGCGATCCTCACAGGGTTTTCAATGGCTGATTATTTTGGGCTTGCTTTAGCAGTGGATTGCCATATCCTTTTCCTGTTTTTGCCATGCTGGAGATTGAACCCAGGACCTCAGAGAGTGAAGAGCAGTGCTCTACCAACTGAACCAAACAGACTGTGACAGGAAAGCCTTTATGAGAGTAGAATTTAAGGATTTGCTTCTCTACCCTGACAGAAGTGACTCTCATGATTGGGAAAAACCACTTGTTAAGCTGGGTGTGGTGGCACACTTTGGTAATCCCAGTACTCAAGAGTCCAAGGCAGGAGGATCATGAGCTCAAGACCAGACTGTGCTACACAACAAGATCCTGACTTTAAAAAGAAGAAAAGCACCAAGCCAAAGCAAACCAAAACAAACAAAACTCACTTGTTGATACATTAGAGAAGTCAGCAATTACAAAATTAGCCTCAGATTCTCCTAGAATTAGGAGACACTGCCACAAAGCTCCATATATTAGGAAAAGAAATTAAATATTCATTGGAACCAGAGAAGCAGGATCAGAGGCGATATTCACTGGGAAAGCTGAGTCCTCCCCATGTCTTGGCTGTGTCTGCTGAATTCTGTCTCTCAGGCACATCCCTAATTGGAGGTGCTGCAGAAGGGGCTTCCACCCTCAGCACCAGGAAGGCCCCAGCTCTTAGAACACAAGATCACGGAACACAAGAACACAGGCTTCTCCAGGAGGAGTTCCGACTTCTGACTTGCTCAAGTTGCACCCGTTGCTGCCTTCCATTCCTGTCCAGGGGCCAGCAAGCTTTCTTTCTTTTATTAAAGTGATTGCTTCGTGTCTTACCCAGTACCCTAGTCACTCACATTCACTAATCTCCCCATGCACATGAGTTTAAGGTCCTGAAAACCTGGACCTCTTTCCTACTTGTCAGTCTTTAAAACAATGATCAGGTTTGGAGCACACAAACAAAGCAATTAATAATATACCTGGGTCATATGACCACCTCATCCTGTACACAGAAGGATGAACTATGTCCTTGTCTGGATTAGGAGATATGGCTCTGGAACATGGCACATACAGAAAAGGAGAATGGAAGGGGGTGGGATTCTTTTTGGGAATTTTCTGTCTAGACATTTAATTCCATAACCCCTCACCTGGCAATAAACTTTTGCTCCAATTTGGCTGACATTATGATTTACTTTTCTAATCCTGTACTTGCATATTTTTCTGTTGTGCATCAATTAATTTTAGTTCATTAATTATTTAGTAGCTGTTTACTGAGTACCTGCCATTCTTAGTGCTAAGGCTGGTGTAGTAAGCAGACAAAGTTCATGCCTTGTTGGAGTTGATGTTCTCTGACTATGTTCTCAGGCTACCTCTTTACTTTGCATGTTGGATGGAATGCTCTACAAGGGTAACTACAAGCTCTTTTATATTCTTCTTTCGGTAATAGAATGAATGACAGTCCCAATTATCATTTGTGCCATGCTTCATAAGTTGTAAAGCATTCTGGCTTGTCCCTTGACTGTGTTCCTCCCAGAAGCAGTCATTGTCTCTGCTGGGCTCAGCATGTTATGGCAAGAGGTATTCTGCCTTCTGTTCCTTAGGAATCCTCAGAATGTTCCATGACACCACAGATAGTGTGGTTTCTTTAAACTCTTATTAAACATTTTAAAGCATGTCTTACAATAAAAGTAATGCTGGAAGAAAACATTAAAAAGTATATAGAACAGGATCAATATCAATTCAGAAACCAAACCAAGGTAATATCCCAGCTGGGAACATGGAGAGGAGATGTTAGCCTCTGCATTGGAGGAAGGGTGCTCTCCATGACTTCTACAGGCTGATGGCTGCCATTTCAGTCTAGTTTTTATGTGGAAATGACCTACTACTCTTCCTCTCCACTCAGGCCAACATGGCTCACAACATAGGCCTCTGGAAAGAAAAACATATGAGCTCAAAGTCCCAGCAGCACAAACATGTTGAAGAGCTTGTGGTGTTGCAATACTTGTGTTTTTGTTTGCATTGCTTTTTGTTTTGTATTTATTTGTTTTTTTTTTTTCCAGTACTGGAGGATTCAACCCAGTGCCTTGTACATGCTAGGCCAGTGCTCTACCATTGAGCTGAATTCTCAGCCTCTTTTATTATTTTTCATTTTGAAAGAGGGTCTCACTAAGTTGCACAGGCTGCCTTTGGCCTTTAATCTGAGATCCTCCTGCCTTAGCGTGCCAAGTCACTGGGATTCCATGTGTGTGCCATGGTGCCTGGTTAACCCTATTTTTAAAAATAAAGCTACTGAATTTATTCCATTTCATACACATTGGTCAAGCACCTTCTGTGCGCCAGGTGCTCTCAGAGAAGTGAGCTGGGGAGTACAGTTTGTAAATAGAGGGATAATTTCCTCTGAATTTCAACTTCAGAGAGTTGCAATTGCAAAACTAAGAATTATCACACAATATTTACAGAGGCCCTGATGGAAGGAAGCAATATATATATATGTGTGTGTGTGTATATATATATATGTGTGTGTGTATATATATATGTGTGTGTGTGTATATATATATACACACATATATATATATATATATAATTATATATATATATAATATATAATATATATATATAATATATATATAATTATATATATATATAATTATTATAAATGGGGTGCACCCCTGCATGATATTAAATCTCTTATGAATATTTCATGCTTAGAAGCACCATTCTGGACCAAGTAAGTTGGAATTCTCATTGTGGGGTATATATACTGGTATTATTTTAAAGACTCCTAGGTGATTTTAAGGTACACTCAAGGACCAAGAATCATTGCTCTAGTACAATGGTCTCAAACACAGCTGCAAATTAGAATCACTTGGAGAACGTTAAAAATGTACTGGTCTTGTGTTCCAACACAGGCCAATTAAATCTGACTCTAAAAGGGTAGGGCCTGGGCATCAGTATTTAAAAATCTCCCCAGACAATGCTAATGTTTAGCCAAGGCTGTGAACCACTGGCCCATGTCAGGTACTCCCTTTCAGTACTTGTAAATAATAGTGAACAAATCTGACATAATTCCTGTCATCACAGAGTTTAAGATTTAACAAGAGAAGAAAAGTACAGGCTATACACAAATAAATTGTGGTAAACTGTGACAAGTGTGATAATAAAAGCTAAGGGATAACAACGACTGGAAATAATGAAGTATGGAGTGACGATCAAATTTAGACAGATAAGTCAGAGAGAAGACATTTGATCTGGAAATTAGAAGAAGACAAAAAGCCAGTCTTTGAAACAGATGGAAGGACTAAGTGGAACAGGAACAGATATTTTTAAGTAATTTGACCAGCACATGCAAAGGCCCTGGAGTGAGACAGAGCTAGAAATATTCAAGGAAAGCTTCTATCTGACAAGGAGTAAAACAGGGACAAATGATACCGAGTGACCTGGAAATTTAAGCAGGAGCATCAAGCACATCTTACAGATCATTTTAAAGAATTTAAGTTAAGCTTAGGGAAAAATCTACTAAAAGGTTTTAATCAGGAATGTGAGTTAGCTCCTTTTGCTGTTATTAGGTGCCAGTTAGTCAGGTCTGACTCATAGTGACAACGTGTACAAAAGAACCTAATACCACCCAACACTGTGGAATACACATGATCATTTTTATGTTTTTTTGTTTGTTTGGTGGTTGTTTTTGTTGCAGTCATTGTATCAATCAATCCAGGTGAGGGTCTTCCATTTTCTCATTGACCCAGCACTCTCCCAAACATGATGTCCTTTTCCAGTGACTGGTCAAATATGTAAGATGCAGTCTAGGCATCCTTGCCTCCAAGGAGCAATCTGGTTGCACTTCTTCTAGGACAGATCTGTTTATTGTTTGGACAGTCCATGGTATATTCAATATCCGTCTTTAGCATCATAATTCAAAAACATCAATTCTTCTCATCTCCCTCATTCAACATCCAGCTTTCACAAGCATATGATACAATTGAAAATATCATGGTATAAATCAGATACACTTTCACATTCAATGTGACATCTTTACAACACTTTAAGGAAGTCTTTTGCAATAGCTTTTCCCAATGCAATGTGTCTTTTGATTGCTTGACTGCTGATCCCATGGGTGTTGGTTATAGAACCAAGTAAAGCAAAATCGTGGGCAGCCTTAATCTTTCCTCTATTTATCAGGAAGTTGCTTATTGACCCCGTTGTAAGTATTTTTGCTTTCTTGGTGTTGAGGTACAATCAATACTGAAGTTTGTGTTCTTTGATCTTCATCAGTAAATGTTTCAAATCCTCTTCAGTGTCAGCAAGCAAAGATGTATCATCTGCATAACACAGGGAGTTAATGAATCTTTCTCCAATCCTGAAGCCATGTTCTTCTTTATGAAGTCCAGCTTCTTGGATTATGTCTAAGCATAGAGATTGAAGAGGTACTGTGAAAGGATACAGCCCAGATGCACACTTTTCTTGACTTTAAACCAGTGTTTCCTTGTTCTTTCCAAATGACTGCCTCCTGGTCCATGTACATTCCTCATGAGTATAATTAATGAGTATATTTATGAGTATAATTAATGTTCTGGTATTTCCATTCTTTGCAATATTATCCATAATTTGTATTTGCATAGTCAATAAAACATAGATAGACATCTTTGTGGTATTCTCTGCTTTCAGCCAATATCTATTTGATATCAGTAATTATGTCCTTGGTTCCATGCCCTCTTCTGAATCCAGCTTGATTTTCCAGAAACTCCTGTTAATATACTGTTAAAATCATTTTTGAATGATCTTTAGAAAAATTTTACTTGTGTGTGATATTAATGATATTGTTCGATAATTTCCACATTCAGTTAGATCCCTTTTCTTGGGAATAGGCACAAACATGGATCTATTCCAGTCAGTTGGCCAGGTAGCTGTTTTCCAAATCTCTTGGCATAAACAAGTCAGCAACTCCAGTGTTCCATCTGTTTTTTGAAATATCTCCATTGGTATTCCATCAATTCCTGGAGACTTGTGTTTATCCAATGCCTTCAAGGCAGCTTTTAGTTCTTCCTTCTGTACCATTGGCTCTTGATCATATGTAACCTTTTAAAATGGTTGATCATCCACCAATTCTTTTTGGTATAATGACTCTGGGTATCCTTACATATTCTTTTGATGTTTCCTATGTCATTTAATATTTTCCCTTCACAATTGCCCCTTCAGGCTTGTATTTTGTTTTCAATTCTTTAAGCTTGAGAAAAACAGAACATCTTCTTCTCTTTTGATTTTCTATCTCTAGCTCTTTACAAATGTCCTTGTAATATT
Organism: Pedetes capensis; assembly: GCA_007922755.1. NCBI lineage: Eukaryota > Metazoa > Chordata > Mammalia > Rodentia > Pedetidae > Pedetes > Pedetes capensis. The sequence continues at coordinate 4,871 of VMDO01014860.1, read as the reverse complement.
TGATTTTGTCTCCTCCAGCTGCCATTTGAAATCTTCTGTTTAGTTCTTTAACTATGTCATATCTTCCTTTTACTTTAGCTGCTGGACATTTAAGGACAAGTTTGAGAGTTTCTTTTGACATGTAATCTGGTCTTTTTTTTTTCTGTAGTTGTAATAACTTCTTGCTTTCAGAATGAATGGTGTCTTTGATGTCATACTACAACTTATCTGGTCTTCGATCATTAGTTTGTAATGTATCAAATGTGTCCTTGAGAACTCAAGTGGGATATAGTCAAGGTCATATCTTGGCTCTTGTACACTTGTTCTAATTTTCTTCCTTTTCAGTTTGAACCTGCATATGAGCAGTTGATTGTCTGATCTACAATCAGCACCTGGTCTTGTTCTGACTTTTGATATTGAGATTTTCCATTGTCTCTTTCCACAAATGTGGCAATTTGGTTCCTGTATGTTCCACCTAGGGCTGGGATTTAGTTCAGTTGGTAGAGAGGTGCTCTGCAGTCTCTGATGTCCCAAGTTTGATTCCCAGCATTGCAAAAATGGGAGAAGGACTTGTCAACCCACTCCCAAGGCAATCCCGAAACAATCTGCCATTGAAAACACTATGAGGGTTGCTATGAGTTAGACACAACTAAATGGCACCTAACAACAACAACCTGTTCCACCTGGTGAATTCCACCAGGTGAATTCCTTTTGTGTTGGTGAAAAAAATGTATTTGCAATGAAAAAAATCATTGGTCTGACAAAATTCTATCAGGCAACCTCTAGCATCATTTCTGTCACAAAAGCCATATTTTCCAACAATTTAGCCTTCTTCTGTTTCCAACCTTTACATTCCAATCAGCAGTCATTATCAGTATATTCTGATTGCACGTTTAATCAATTTCAGATGGCAGAATCTGATAAAAATCTCCCACTTCTTCCTCTGGGGCCTTAGTGGTGGGTAAATAAATTTGAATAACAGTCATATTAATTGAATATCCTTATACTCATATGGATATCAATCTATCGCTGAGGCATTGTACTTCAGGATAGACCCTGAGACTTTTTTTTCATGATGAATGCAACTCCATTTCTCCTTAAGTTGTCACTCCTGGCACAGCAGAACATATGATTATCTGACTTAAAATGGCCGATACCAGTCCATTTTAGCTCACTGATGCCTAGAATGTCAATATTGATGCATTCCATTTCACTTTTTGATGATTCCTAATTTTCCTAGATTCATACTATGTACATTCCATTTTCCAATTATTAATGGATGTTTATAGTTGTTCCTTTTCATTTTCAGTCATCAACAAAATGATGTCCCAGAGGCTTTATTCTATTTTTGTCATTAAGGTCATTAAGAAAGGCAACTCTAACAGTCTTCCCCAACCTACCCACATTTTAAAAATCTTACTCATGCAGCTCTTACTGCCTAGTTGGATACCACATTCAGTTCTTTGGCTACATTCTATTTACCAGATCTCTACTAGCACAGTCTCCAAGAGAGTCTGAAAAATGTGGTTCTTTAGCAGAACACATTGCCACCCCCAACAAAATCCAAATTTTCTTGCAAGGAATAAGGGAAAAATTGGTGTTAGGTAGGCATTTCTGGTGCTGAGACATGTTTGGGAGTAGGACCTATACGCCTTGCTGAATGGGACTGGAAAATGAGGGGAAAGTTAGTAATCAAGATGGAATCCACAGAGGACTGGGGAAGACCATGGGAAAAATGGGCCAAGGAATCAGAAGTCCATTTGAGAAATAAGGCATTTAAATTACTTACGAAATATCTAAGTGACATTAGTAAGCAAGGATGGAAATGAAAAAAGAGTAAACCCAAAGAAAGGGTATGGTACTGAAAATATAACCTGGGAGTGATTATCTAGTTCTAAATTGAAAGTGCTAAGTAAAATGAGATTGTCCATGGAGAAAGTATGTAGAAATAACTGAAAGTGGTTGAGGACTAATACCTGAAAAGCACCAGTGAGTAAGGGTCAGGCAGGTGAGAAGTAATTGGCAAACAAACCTAAAAAGATTCCAGTGGCTTAGGTAGAAAAATCCAGGAAGGTATATCACAGAAGTCCAAAGGAGAGAGATTAAGGGAAATTGAAAGTCAACTTGAGGTTGAGAAAGTTGAGGACACAAATGTATGTACTAGATTTGGCAAATGGAGGCCACTGGTAGAGCACTGTCAGCCACCAGGTAGTGTAGAAGCCAAATGAGTTGAAGAATGAATAGAAAATGAGGAAGTGCACAGAACATCAGTGAGACTCCTCTATAAAAATGTGTAATTTTGGAGAGGAGCAGAGTGATAGGGTAATTACTGGAAAAAGAACTGAGAATCAAAGAGATTGTGTTTATGTGTTTATCTTTATTTTTAAAAAATACTTTTATTGTTGCTGATGTTGTTAGGTACCTTCGAGTTGGGTCCAACTCATAGCAACCCTATGTACACCAGATCAAAATACTTCCCGATTCTGTGTCAGGCACACAATCTTATTTATGTTTAAGCCCATTGTTGCAGAAACTGTGTCAATCCATCTGGTACAGGGTTTTCCTTTTTTTCATTGACCTGCCACTCTCCCAATCATGATGTCTTTCTCCAGGGATTGGTCTCTCCTGACTACATATCTGAAATGTGTAAGACTCAGTCTAGCCATTCTTGCTTCCAAGGAGCACTCTGGTTGCACTTCATCTAGGACAGATCTGTTGGTTCTTTTGGCAGTCCATGGTATATTCAGTAGTCGTCTTCAGCATCATAATTCAAAAGCATCAATTCTTTGCCTGTCTCCCTTGTTCAATGTCCAGCTTTCACAACCATATGATGTGACTGAAAATACCATGGCATGAGTCAGGTGAACCTTTGTCTTCAGTGTGACATCTTTACTTTTCAATACTCTAAAGAGATATTTGGCCACGGCTTTTCTTACAGCAGTGTGTCTTTTGATTTCTTGACTGCTGCTTCCACAGCTGTTGATTATAGACCCAAGCAAAGCAAAATCTTGGACAACCCCAATCTTTTCTCCGTTTATTGTGAAGTTGCATACTGACCCAGTCATGAGGATTTTTGTTTTGTTGATGTTTAGTAGCAACTATACTGAAGTCTATGATCTTTGATCTTCATCAGTAAATGTTTTAAATCCTCTTTACTTTCAGCAAGCAGAGTTGTGTTATCTGCATAATGCAGGTTGTTAATGAGTCTTCCTCCAATCCTGATGTCCCATTCTTCCTCATAAATTCCAGCTTCTTGGATTATTTGCTCAGCATGTAAATTGGAGAGATATGGTGAAAATATACAGTCCTTTCTCAACTTTATACCAGGAAGTGTTTTCTCGTTCTATTCGAACAACTGCCTCCTGGTTCATGTACAGATTCCTCATGAGTACAATTAGGTGCTCTGGTATTCCCATTTTCTGAAGTGTTATCCATAATTTGTTATGATCCACACAGTCAAATACCTTTGCATACTCAATAAAACAGATGTCTTTCTGTTATTCTCAGCTTTTGGCTAATATCCACCTGACATCAGCAATGATGTCCCTGATTCCCCACCCTCTTCTGAATTCCACTTGATTTTCCAGTAATTCCCTGTCTATACACTGGTACAGTCACTTTTGAATGATTTTTAGTAAAATTTTGCTTGTGTATGATATTGTCCTTTAGTTTCCACATTCAGTTGGATCCCCTTTTATGGGGGACTAGGCACAAATATGGATCTCTTCCAGTCAGTTGGCAAGATAGCTGCTTTCCAAATCTGTTGGCATTAAAGATGCTAGCAACTCAGTGCTGCATCTGTTTGTTGAAACATCTCTATTGGTATTCCATCTTTACTTTTTAAAATATTTTTATTAGCATATATTAATTGTACAAAGAGATTTCATTATGACATTGCAATACATGCATATAATGTGCTTTGATCATATTTGACCCCAGTATTACTCTTTCTTATCGCCCTCCAAAGATTTTTTTCCCATTCTGTAGGGTTTCTTATCATTCTGTTGATTGCTTCTTTTGCTATGCAGAAGCCTATAATTTGATGTAATCCCATTTGTCAATTCTTGCTTTTTGCTCCTGAACTACTGGAGTTCTATTCAGAAAGTTATTTTCTATGCCTTGAAGTGTTTCCTCTATATTTTCCTTTAGTAGTTTAAAATCTTGAGGTCTTACAGTAAGGTCTTTGACCCATTTTGAATTGATTTTTGTGCAGGATGAGAAATAGGGATCTAGTTTAATCTTCTGTATGTACATACCCAATTTTCCTAGTACCATTTGTTAGGCTGTTTTTTCTATAATGTATATTTTTGGTATTTTTATCAAGAATCAAATGAATTTTTTTTATAGATCTTCTATTCTTTTCCATTCATCTGTGTGTTTTTGTGCCATTATCAGGGAATTTATGTTACTATGGCTCTGAAGTATAAATTTGAGATCATGGTACCTCCAGCATTGCTCTTTTTGCTTAGTGTTGCTTTGGCTATTTGGGGCCTTTTATGCTGTATGAATTTTAGGATGTTTTTCTATTTATTTGAAGAATGTCATTGGAATTTCGATGGAGATTGCACTGAATTTGTATATCCCTTTTGGTAATATAGACAATTTAACAATATTTATTCTGCTGATCCGTGAACATGGGAGGCCTTTACATTTTCCAGTTATTTTCTTCAGGATTTATAGTTATAACTATAATGGTCTTTAGTATCTTCAGTTAAATTTATGTCTATGTATTTCCTTTTATTGAGGCTATTGTGAATGAATTGTTTTCTTGATTTCTTTCTCATCATGTTCATCATTGGTATATTTTTGTTAGGTGCCGTCGAGTCAGTATCCAACTCATAGAGACCCTCATAGGGTTTTCTTTTTTTTTTTTCTTTTTTTTTTTATTAGAA
>VMDO01014859.1:0-53142 GCA_007922755.1 Pedetes capensis | reverse complement strand
ATTCCCAGCATAGGAGACCATATGATTGTCTGACTCAAAATGGCCTATGCCGGTCCATTTTAGCTCACTGATGCCTAGCATGTCAATGTTTATGCGCTCCATTTCTCTTGTAACGATTTCTAATTTTCCTAGATTCATACTGCGTACATTCCATGTTCCAATTATTAATGGATGTTTACAGTTGTTTCTCCTGATTTTGAGTCGTGCCACATGAGCAAATGGAGGTTCCTGGGGCTTTATTCCATTTCCGTCATCATGGTAGACTCTACTTTGAGGAGGCAACTCTTCCCCAGTATTTTGAGTGCCTTCCAACCTGGGGGGCTTATTTTCTGGCACTATATCTGACAGTGTTTCTTTGCTATCCATAGGGTTTTCAATGGCTAGTTGTTTCGGGAGTGGCTCGCCAGGTCCTCCTCCCTAGTCTGTCTTAGTCTGGAAGCTCAGCTGAAAACCTGTCCACCTTGGGTAACCTTGCTTATGTCTAAGGTTACAGTGGCAGAGCTCTCAGCTTCATCGCAATACGCAAGCCCCCACAGCAAACTGACAGACATGTGGGGGCTCTGATGGCAAAATAATTAATACGAGGATGCATATATAGCATAAGAAAAAGAGAAGGAGAATAGAAAGAGGGAAGAGAGTAAAACAAGGAAGGAAGCAAATAAAAATTAAAAAAAAAAAAAAAAAAACCTCACGCATACACGCTCCCACCCATGTGTAAAATCGCTTATAGTCAGGTGCAGTGGTATACACCACGCAAAAAAAATCATAACAAAACAAAACCATGCATACACACTCACGCACACTTATTAAACACTTCTAGTCAGGTGCGGTGGTGCACGCCTGCAATCCTAGCGGCTTGGGGGGCGGAGACAGGAGGACCACAAGCCGGAGATCAGAGGCAGTCTGTGCAACCCAGCAAGCCCCTGTCTCAAAAAGTAAAAAATATGGGCTGGGTGCACAGCACAGCTTTCCGCCCACTTGGGAGACCACTTGGAAGAACCAAATCCTCTTGTGGGTGCGATGATATTCAACCCCCTCAGAGGGAGTCTGTAGTAGGTCTGCCATGCACAGCAATTGCGCTAGAAACTGTTCTTATTGTGTCTAATTGTCCCACAAGACTCTGCCAGAAAGAAGCACTCTGTCCGTGTGGTGCTCAGCCTCCTCTGCAGACCTCACCTTTCTCCACAGTGCGGTGGGATGACTTAGTATCCCCTCTGGTGTGTCTGGGGTCCAGGCATATGTGTGCCCGTATGTCTTGTAGAGATTGTGTCTGCATGACTGTCCCGCCACAACAGGAGAGAGGGAGCCGCGTTTCAGCTCTGGATGTGTACTGCTGGCACTGGTTTCCCACTGCCACAACAGGAGGTAGGGTGCGATTCCGTGCTCACTCACCAGAAAACTTGCAGTTTGTGTCCCGCGGGCAGGGTGACAGTGTGATGTCAAGGTTGCATGCTGTGTTGGGTCTGGCTCCCCTGGGTGTGTGGGCAAAGTCCCCTCCGAGTCTCCAGGATTCTATCCTGCCATCTTGTCCTGTGCTGTAGTCGCTCTTGGAACTTCACCGCTGGCGGTGAACTGCTCCACCAGTTTCCGCCAAAAAGGAGCTCCCCGGCCGCGCGCAACTTAGCCGCCTCCACAAGCCCCCGACCTCTCCGCAGCACAGTGGGGTGATTTGGGCTCACCTCTGATGTGTCTGGGATCCGGGCATATGTGTGCCCAATTTTCTGTGGAGTTCGCGACTGTAGGCCTGACCCGCCGCAACAGAAGGGAGGGGAGCCGCGTCTTAGCTCTAGACGCGGATCGCTGGCACCAGCTTCCCCCTTTGCTCCGAGGCCGCTATGGAGGGCGTTTGTGGGCCCCCTCACGGTGACTCACCCAGGATCTGCAGTCTGTGTCCCGCAGGCATGGTGAGAGTGTGCTGCCAAGGTTGCACTCCGTGTTGGGTCCCGGCCGTGGGTGCGTGTGCGCAAAATCCCCTCCAAGTCTCTGGGATTCTATCCTCTGTCTGTGTGATGGCGAAATGGCGGCGTCCTGCTGCTGGCCACTGTGTTGCTCCTCTGAAGCCTAATCCTTGATTTCAGTGCACACCTAGTTTCATTCTCTATCTCTCAAACTAAATTATCTCTGTTTCTATTTATTCAATTGGCTTTTTTAAACCCCTAATCAAGGCTTCTTATTGCTCTGGAACAGAAGGTGTGTGTTATCTGTCCGCCATCTTGACTCCGCCCCTGCTACTCCACAGATATGTATAATTTTATGTTTTTATGTATCAGTTAAAAAACAGTAAAGAGGAAACAATAAGCTTACTTAAAAACAACCAGAGATTTGGGGGATGCAGAAATGGATGACATTTCCCATCTTTCTTCCAGTTGTGGTGCAGGGGATCACACCCAGGGTTTCATGCATTCTAAATATGTGCTTATGCACCAAGTACCCCTTCAACCTCTATAGCTATTTTGTGTTTTTGTTGTTATTTTGAGATGGAATTTCACTGTGTGGCCCAGCCTATCTGGTAACTCATGATCTTCCTGACTTAGCCTTCCAAGTGCTGGGATTATAGTCTTGTGCTACCACAGCAAACCTTATAGCTATTTTTAACAGTAAGAGAGGTAATTGAGGTCCTTTTACTCTAAAAAGAATTCAGTATAAGAAAATCTTTTCAGAGAAAGCTAAAATACTTTGTTTTCTACCCCGCAATGTCATTAATAGGCATTTCCAGTCTACCTTTGACATCCTAGAAAGTAGCCACCTTTGAGTGTTTTGTTCCAGATAACTCACATTCTATTTTAAATTGTATATGAACTGCTTAGAAATAACACTAGTTTTGGAGCCAATTAAAAAAAATGTAACCCACAGAAAAGTTAAAATAATAGAACAATGAATACCATTTTATACCCTCACTTTGATTCACTAATTGCTAATCTCTTAACCTTACGTTCAGCATCTTTATTCTTTATTATCTCTCTTCCTCCTTTTCCTCTCCTCCTGTTTCCTCCCTTGCCTTCTTCTCTCCTCACCTCTCTTCCCCTCCCCTTCACTCTCTTCTCTCCTTTCCTCTCCCCTTGTCTTCGCTTCACAGACCATCCAAATGTAGGCCACAGCATTCAGAAGTACACTTTTAATTATCATTTTATCCTTTGCTCTACTGCAATACAATATTATTGCTACAAATTTATTGTATAGTTAGCACTACATGTTAGAATGTTAATATGTTTTATCTGAAATCTTGAGTATATTTCATTGAAGTCAGGGATATTCATATTAAGGTTCTCTTAAGTTATCCTTGAGCAATGCCTCCTAAATGTCTAAGATCCATATGATCAGAGAAAATATTTGATTACTTATTAGTGAGTTTGAGACACTAAAAACTAATTGAAGTGCTATTCTTAAAATAAAGCAATTAAATACTATGTATTTTTGCAAATACCTTTGCTTTTATTTGTTGGGCAGTTTGGGGAAAGGAAAACTTCAACAATTTAAAATACAACTTGTGTTAAAACTTGAATTTGTCATTATTTAGAAAATGTATTTATTGTGAATTCATGCTATTTGATGGAAAATATATCTATTTTAATCTTTGAATCTAGGTGTGACTACAAGTGTAAAAGCTTTTTTTCTTTTCTTTTTACAGGAGATTTTGATGAATTCATGCAAGATAATAATGACATTATGTTGAAAAACATTGCAGATGACCTTCGGAATTGTTTACCTCTTGAAACCATGCTTTCCTCAGAACCTCTAGCCCTTCAAAAGGTAAATAATAAAATCAAGTTAATTTACTCTTAGTGCTACATAACGGTTCTTTTATTTTTCCCTAACCCCATAGCCTGTCCAATCTAATTAGTCCTAAATTCACCTTTAAATAATTTGTCATTTAGTGCTTCAAACATGCCCTCACTTTTTTAGAATCCTTAACTTTCTGGCTCCCCAATACTATTTATTCAACAAATATTTTTTGAGAGTGTCCTGTTTGCCAGGCACTCAGAAAATCAAAAAATGATTAAAGGGCAATGGTCTGGCCTTGTGTACATAATTGTCCTGATTCTCTGTTCCATTTGCCTCACTCTTTTCTTCTTCCTCCCCACCCCCTTCTCTTCCTTCCCTCTCCTCTAGCGCCTCCTCCTCCTCCTTCTCCTCCTCTTCTTTCTGCTTCTTCTGAACAGGTGTCACTATGTAGCCCAGGGTGACCTTGAACTCATGATCCTCCTGCCTCAGCCTCTCAAATGCTGGGATTACAGGTAGGCACTATTGTGCCTAGCTTCCCCCACTCCTGTAACAGATAAAATTCATCTTTTTGTTTTCTTACTGTTGAATTGCACTTCCTTTGCTTATTCATCTATTCCTTTATTTTTAGAATTAGTTCTTTTTCTTCTCCCAACAACACCCTCATTCAAGTTCCTTCAAATCTCATCTTATATGGGAGACCTACGCCATGAGTATTGTTTATTAAAGCAAAGTTAATAATCTTTTCTTCACCCATTATCCTGCAAGCTCTTTATTTATTTGGTTTTTGTTGTGTTGGGGATCAAACCCAGGGCCTCATGCATGCCAGGTCACTTTACTACTAAGCTACCCCTCAGCCCTGTTCACCCTCTAATCTGAAAACAGCCATGTGTCATGTGGATTTTCAGCCTATAAATGCCTGAGCAGAGGAATTAAGTCCTGTACATTCTTAATAGTTCCATGCATATCATGGCCACTTAGCAAATTTTAGTAAAATGTCCAGTCATTCAGAGTGGATTCTCAAAGGAAGAAAATAGGAAGTGGTATAAAAATAGAAGGAAATATTTATAGTACAGTTTGAATATTATTAATGGAACAGTCTAATCATTATTGTGATATACCACAATATATAAAATGAAGAAAAACATTCATTTCATATTAATAATTGACCTATAATCTATTGTAATGAGTTAATATTTTGATCTTTCTTGGTCTCCTACTGATTCTTTTGTATTTTCTTGATTTTAAAATACTTATAGGAGATTTTTGTGTGTGTGGATGTAAATAAATTTTTTTTTTTTTTTTTTGGTACTGGGGGTTGAACCCAGGGCCTCACACCTGCATGCTTTGCAAGTGCTGGACAACTGAGCTGTGCCCTCAGCCCATTTTTTTTACTTTTTTGGAGACAGGGTTTCGCTAAATTACCCAGACTGCGTCTGGTCTCGAATTTGCAATTCTCTTGCCTCTGCCTCCCAAGCTGCTGGGATTACAGGCGTGCACCACCACACCCAGAGTAAATAAAATTTTTAGGTAGCTGTGCATGATTCTTTATTACAGTTAAGGTAGATGAAATCGAACTTTTTTTCTTTGTAGCCACTTACTATTATATACTACCAATATTAATAAAAGGGTACTATTTTTAAACTTGAAGTTTGAATAACATTTTTTTTCTGGTACTGGGCGACTGAACCCAGCTCCTTGCACATGCTTTGCAAGTGTTTTACCCTGAGCTGCATCCCCATCCCTTTTTTATTTTTTATCTTGAGACAGGGTCTTGCTAAGTTACATGGGTTCTTCTGGCCCCGAATTTATGATCCTCCTGCCTCTGCCTCCTGAGTCCCTGGGATTACAGGTGTGTGCTACTGTGCCCAGCTCTTTAATAACATTTTGATTATTTGAAAACTTTGCTTTCTAGGCGAAGATTATTAAATATTTTGACAGTAAGTAACTGACACTAAGGCCTCAGAAGACCTACCATTAGTTTTCCTTTTTACTATTATAATTTCTTTGGGCAAATCTATCTGATATCAATTTGTAAGATATACTACTTAGGATGCTGGGATTTAGCTCAGTTGGTAGAGCGCTGTGCTGCAGTCTCTGAGGTCCCGAGTTCAATTCTCAGCACCGCAAAAATGGGAGAAGGGCCTGGCAATCCACTCCCAAGGCAATCCCGAAACAATCTGCCATTGAAAACCCTATAAGGGGTGTTATGAGTCGGATACTGACTCGATGGCACCTAACAACAACAACAACAACTACTACTTAGAATGGAGAAGGTAATCTTTAATAGTCCTTTCAACTAAAATGTTATATATTTCACTTAGGGCTTCAAACGCGTGAAAAATTGGGTTCAGATGTGGATTTAATATGTTAAACTTTAGAGAGCTCGGGTTCAGTTCAGGTTTGAGCTTAAAATTTTAAACCGAAGTGTAGATAGATGAATAAAACTTTTTAATTGTTTTCAATTTTTAACTATTTCATTATACCAAAAACAAACAAAACAGCATTAAAAGCTAACCCTGAACCCAATTTTTTACTAGGTTCAGGTTGAGAGGTTTTCTTAAATGCTTGAACCAAAACACATTCAGGGTTTGGGGTCAGTTTCATTTTGAAGCTCTGCTATCTACATATAAGATTTAAACTGAAAAGTGGGCACAATGGCTCATGCTTGTAATCCCAGCAACTCAAGAGGCAGAGGCAGGAGAATTGCAAGTTCGAGACCAAGGACTGTCTTTGTAATTTAGCAAGACTTTGTCTCAAAATAAAAAAGTAAAAACATGGGATGGGGGTACAGCTCAGTGGTGCACAGCATGCAAGCACAAGGCCCTGGGTTCAAACCCCCCCCCCAACACACACACACACACACACACACACCAGATTTAAACTGAACCCAAACCAAACCCAAACCCTCTAAATTTTAACATAGTAGACTCTCATCTGAACCTGAACCCAGTTTTTCATGGGTTTGAATCCCTGCTCTTAGCCATGTTTTGTGTCATTCCAAATCAAATAAAAAGTTACTAGTGTCTTAGTAATAAAATGAAAGAACAGTTACCGACTTGAATAAGCAATACTTGTCTTTCTGTGCTTTGTTGCTCTCAGAATTTTAGCATATGAACTATTGATGTTTTGCCTTGTTTAGCAGTGAAAAGAGACTTGGTTCTTTTGATGTTTTCCAACTTTCCTCCAGTTACAGCAGCAGCCAGAACCCACAGTTCATGTTGATGCATTCCTTTATGATGAAGACTTTATTGATTCATTATGTGAGGAAGGAAAGATGAGCAGAAACTACTGTATGGTGTGTGGCTCACACCAGACAGCACCTTTAGGTAAGCACCCAAGTGTGCAAATCAGATGATTTTATGTGTACTTTTTCTTACATGTCATGAGTACAAATTTTGACCAAACCATTGGAGATTTTTTGAAAGCAAAGAGCCAATCTGTAGCTTGCTCATTATTAAGTATCACAGTTAGGGAGACTGCATAAAAATACTATTATCTGGAAGAGTAGGGTGCTTAATGGCCCCAGGACATACTTAGAATTGTTTTTCAAGCTGGGCACCTTGGCACACACCTGTAATCCCAGAGACTCAGGAAGCTGAGGCAGGAGGATTACAAGTTTCAGGCTAGAGGTACCCTGTGCAAACTTAACAAGACCATGTCTCAAAATTAAAAATAAAAAAAAAAATTTTTAATGGGGGCTGGGAGTGCAGCTTGGTGGTGGAGCACTTGCCTAGCATGTCCCAGGACAGGAAAGAAAGAAAGAAAGAAAGTAGGAAGGAAAAGAGGAAGGGAGGGAGGGAGGGAAGGAAGGAGGAAGGGAGAGAAAAAAAGAAAAAAGAAAAGAAAGTTTTATATCTAGAAACTGGTGACTCTTCAAGTCCAGGAACTAATCAGAAATGACTAACTGTAGAGGAACTGACTCATACTCCATGTACTCAACAGAGATTGATACACAACCATTATTTACTTTGAGAAGTATAACTTCCCAGGAGGCTGAAATGTTCTCTCTGTCCAAACATCTGTTTGGAAAGTCAGATAATGATCAGATATTACTGAGTGGGCATGGACTCCAAGGACCGAGAGAGAAATCCCGACAAAGAGTTTACTCAGGCTAGGTTTTGACCCAGTGAAACTTTTCTGACCCACAACAGAACATTTCTGCCCCTCAGCTGCAGCACATTTGTCCCAAACAGGAAATTAGAGTGATTCCATGTTGCTAAAATATTGACCCTTCTGTTAATGTATACATTGTTCAAGCTGCATATGCTTATCTAGTCTGTTGCTTTAGACAGACATTTCCTGCTTATTTAGATGTAGAGTTGTTTCTTAGAGTGGGCTACCTTTCCAGGTAAGTAATCTTGTATTAATGTTACTGATCTTAGATTACATCATTTTCAAAGGTTAACTACCACAAAATTGGGAATTTATTACTAATACAAATGTATTATACCTCTCCTATAATTTGAGATTAAGTATACCTGATTTACTGACTCTGTTTCTAGATAATGCTGATAATTTCCATTTGAAGTCGTTGAAATTCACATGATGTAAAGTACTTAGGCAAGAACAATAAAAACTAAAAAGTGTGTACAACACCATTATCAAATAGATCTGATTTATGGAAATTTACAAAACTGTTTGACAAAAATCTAAAGATTAAACTGCATCTTCCCATAAAAATCAGGTTATAATGACTAGATAGATACCCAGAGCAGCACACATGTTTCAGATAGCTAATGAATCTGAAACACTTACCATCAGGAAGGACTCTGACAAATACTTACGTGACTAGGAGTTTCTCTAGCTATAAGTCACTAATGGTAAATATGTAGCCCTGAAAAGAAACCTTAGCATGGCAAGGAGGATATGAAGATGAGGATCTTAGGGAGATAAGGATGAGAGTGGTCTGAGTCCACCTACCAAGAGTTACTTCTGAAGCCTCAGCACACTATTCTGTTCCAAGGGACTGGCCTACCCGCTTCCATTTCCTTTGCCACCTTCTATTGGTTATGACCAAGGTTCTCTCTACTTCCTAATCATTATATTATGTAGAGCATAGGTTAGTGAATCTTTGGGTTACCTTCGTATCAGAAGAAAACCAGACTCAGACTATCTCAGATATTTCATCACAGAAACTGGGGTACAGAAAATGAGCAAGAAGGCTGGAAATGGTATCAGTTAAACTAATTTTTGGCAATTTATGGAAGTGGTCAGGGCTGCCATGTCACACAACTCTAAGAATGGTCATTTGTTTGGTAGTTTATAGTCTAGCAACAATATGTGTTGATTTTGAGGTTGGCACTGAGGTAAGATGAGAACACCATATAATGTAGAAGTTAGAGTTGGGCCTGGTGGTGCATGCCCATAGTCCCAGCAACTTCTTAGGCAGAGGCCGAAGAATCATACATTTGAGGCCAGAGGCAGCCTGTGTAACTTAAGTGCGACTCTGTCTGAAGATAAAAAATAATAAAAGGCATTGAGGGTGCCACTCAGTGGTAGAGTACTTGCAAAGTATATGTGAGGTCTTAGGTTCTGCCTCCTGGTACCATTAAAAAAAAAAAAAAACGTGGAAGTTAGAAAGCTGTCCCAGGCAGCAACAGGTCATAGCAAGAAGAGGAAGGAAAAAACCCAGGGCTTCCCAAGCAACAGCAGCAGGAAGGAAATGAGGGGCACGAGGATAGGGACAGTCATCTGAGTAGCTGGTCCTTAGAGGCCTTTAAATGTCAGAGACTTAATATCTGACCTCTAGGATAGCTCAGAGTGAATGCGTACAAATTTATCACATTAATTTTTTTCTAATAAACTCTAGATGGCTTTCATTGCTAAGAAAAAATAAATTATACTTTATAAATATAGATAAAAGAATTAGAAGTACAGAGTGCAGTTGCTAGTAGCCAAGCACAATTTGATGTTCACTCTGTTCTAATTCTCCAGGATTTATTTCTCATTCCTTCTCCCTCATGGAATTGAAGTTCATTTATCATCATGTACTTCCTGATCTGTCGGGAAAGATCTTGGTTGATGTTGGCTCCAGACTTGGCACAGTCCTTTATGGGGTAAAGTCCAGCTTGTGGACATACTCAACATTTGGAAAATACTTTGTTCTCCTGCTAACAACAGCTTTGCCTGCCACCATCCAAGGTGACAGGTTGGCTTTATTTATTAAAGTAACAGGATAAGGTTAAAATAGTATAATATAGGCAAGCTTCTAAATTCTATCCGATCCTAATAATTGACTTTGGAATGTCTGATCTCCTTTACTGCTTTGTCTCAAACACAGTGAAGAATGTAAACAAAACATAAACGCAAGACTGTCATGCACTTTGCTATTTTGTCAGTCACTACTACCTTCTAAGCTCTTTTTATTTGTATTGTACTAAAATAAAATAGTATGCTGAACTTTGGTATGGAATCTTATAAAACAGACAAATTTACTTGACCCGTGAAATCCCTGTATGACTATTATCAAATCACTTAAAGCCTTTGACCTCTAGCTCCTCATTTGTAAATGAGCAAATTAATTATGTCCAAGGACACATCTTACTGCAGTTTTCTAGTTTGAACATAGGTATTTGTTTTTGAAACACCACTTCAACGTGGCTTTTTTTTTTTTTTTTTTAATTCAAATCATGAGTATTACTAATGTTCTTAAATGATTTTATCAAAAAACTGAAGTGTGGTTTCTGGTTGTCATTAGTAGACTTGTTCAAACATGTGGCCAACAGCAGTAGAGGCTCATTCCAGAAACAGGCACTATCAGTTCCCAGCATCATTCCTTGCTTTAAACAGAGGGAATTAACTCTTTAATGTTTAATTTGGTTTTTAGTGTTTAACTTCTGTTCTTTAAGTAGAAAATACAGAGTTTGATGGGTTTTGTTAGTTAGTTAGTTTTGGTTGTTGTTTGTTTATTTTGAGACAGAGTCTTACTGTGTTGCTTTGGTTGGCCTTGAACTCCTGGGCTCAAGCAGTCCTCTCCCTCAGCCTCCCAAGTGTTGGTATTATAGGTACAGCCATTCTTTCCAGTTTATCTGATGGTTTTATTTAGAGAAGATTAGAGATTATGATAATTTCTTTACCATATTTTGTCTAAGATAGTCAATTTTTGATTTGTTCAAAAAGTATAATGCTGGGTGTGGTGGCATGTACCTGTAATCCCAGCATTTGGGAGGCTGAGGCAGGACAATTGCAAGTTCAAGGGCCAGCCTGGGCTATATAATGAAACTCTGTCTCAAAAAAAGGAGAAGAAGAAGAAAATAAAAAGATCTTGCAAAAAGTATAATGCTGAAATAATTGTGGCTCTACTGATGTCACTGTTGGTAAATTTAAATATATCGACATTTTCCTTCATATTAGATCACTAGCTCAGTCAATAAAAATGTTCAGAATACCTACATCTGCACTACTAAACATATTCTAAAAATCTGTGATGGACCCATAGATATAAATTTGGTTTTTACATATTTTGATATAAAATGATTTGACCTTTCCTTCCAAATTGCTCTATGTTATTATAACTAAAATAGATATATAAGAATATATAGTCAATTTTTGATTATCTTTATTGAGTGATTGGTTTATTTTCTTTAACAAATTGCCCGGCACCAAGCTGACTTCCCTAAGGAAACCAATATATACATCAAGCCACCTTCCCCTAGTGTGAGACTGTGTATGGTTTTCCACCATATTCCCCACAGATTCTTTTCTTGCTTTTCCCAGATGTAACTTCTCAAGAAATTACAGAAATTGGGTATCAGGGAATCTATGTGGCCATTTCTCTTATTTCCAACTTTGTTGACTGCACAGTTTTATCATGGAAATTAAGAGGTTAATCTTTAAAAATATAACTGCATAATGGGAATCAATAAACTACAAACAAAGCCTTCGACAACTACAAACAACGCGTTCGACCACTACAAGTAAATTTCTAGAGATTGTAAATGTTACATAAACTAAAACGTGCTATTTATCTTTCATTTCATCTTGACCTTACTAGATATTTTTTAAAGTTCAACTTTTCACATTTCAAGCAGAAATCAGCCCACAATTAAAGTTTATTTTGTGCCAGGTGTGGTGACACACACCTGTAACTACAGGACTTCGGAGGCTAGGGTAGGGGGATGAGAGTTCAAGGTCAAGGCCAGCCCAGATTACATAATAAGACCCTGTCTTGGGGAGGGGGAGGATATATTTGTATTGTAATGTATCTTTCTATTTTAGGGTTACCTTTACAGTTCAGCAGTGCAACTCCATGGAGTAGAATTGAATGGAGACTTTTGCCAGTTGCAGGAGATGGTCATTAAAAAGTACCAGTTTAGTGACAGAATAAAGGTATTCTTTAAAATATATTTTATATTATTCATTATATGTCGTAACTTAGCTAAATCTCTCATCTGCATTGTTTCTTAACCTATCCTTTGAGGGGGGAGTATTTTTTTATTTCTTTTGTTTTTTGTTCGTTTGCTTTTTTGTTTGGTTGATGGGTTTTTGTTTTTAAGTACTGAGGGATTGAATCCAGGGCTTCATGTGTACTAAGCAAGTGTACTGTCACTGAGTTGCATGCCTACCCCCTTTCTAATTTTTTGTTTGTTTGTTTGGTTGGTTTTTTGAGACAGAATCTCACTAGGTAGCCTGGGTGGACCTAAAACTGCTATTTAGATCAGGCTCACTTGGAACTTGTGGCAGTCTTCCTGCCTCTATCTTCTGAATTCTGAGATTATAGGCGTGTGCCACCATGCCTGGCTCCCTTTCTGATTTTTAAAAATTTTGAAACAGAGTCTCACTAAAGTACACAGGCTATCTTGCCTAGAATTTATAATCCCCCTGCCTCAGCCTACTGAGTCACTGGGATTACAGGGAAACACTCAACTGCTAACTTTTTCTTGATTTCTGATGTGTACAAACAGATTTAAACCAGGCACAATGGTACAAGCCTGTAATCTCAGCATTTAGGAGTCTGAGACAGCAGGATCAAAAGTTCAAAGCCAGGTTGGGATATATAGTGAGTTCCAGGCCAATCTGGGTTACACAAGAAGACCCTATTTCAAAACACCAAAAACAAATAAACAACAGCAACAACAAAAGAAACATTTAGTTGACTCAATATTTTAAAACATTAATAGAGATATTGTTTTTATATGTCTCATTTCTCTTCCTCCCTAATTTTATTAAAAGGTAGAATTTTTTTTCTTAGTTTTCTCCATATCAGGTATAGTTTTCAGGGCAGCATTTGCAAATATCTAGAACAGGGTTCCCCAATCCCCAGGCCATGGACTGTTATGGCTATTAGGGACCAGGAAACACAGCAGGAGGTGAGTAGTGCAAGTGAACTTCATCTGTATTAACAGCCACTCCCCTGAGCTCTGCTTCTGGTCTATGAAAAATTGTCTTCCTTGAAACCAGTCCCTGGTGCCAAAAAGGTTGTGGATTGCTGCTCTAGAGGTTAGCTAGCAATTTATTTAATACAACTGTAAATGTTGAAAATAAAGTAAAAGAATTATGTAATGCTCAATTCTTTCTAAGCTTTTAGGAGGTGTTGTGGATACCACGGAATGGCAGTTTGTGGGGAATGATGCCTTGTGTTAGGTTGTAACAGGTTCTCTTTCCTATAAAGAAGAAAAATACCAAAAAATGGAAGTTTTTTTGGTTAATGCAATAATCCATTTCACTAAGGGTCCTACACTTGTAACGTTAATACAGAGAAGGAGTATCTCTGATGATAAGGGCAAGCTAATGTTGAAAGACATAGCTCTGTAAGATTAAGGCACTAGCTTTCCTTTTTTATAAAAGGAAATTATTTTATTCTTCCCACTACCCTAAACTTAAAAATAGAGAAATAAATTCTCAGAGTGAATTCATTGTCCAGCAGTGCTAGCGCACTTACCTAGTGGGTCTGAAACCCTGAGTTCAATTGCCAGTGCTGAAAAATAAATAAATAAATTGCTTTTTCTCTCTATCCCATAGGTAATGAACAATAACACACCATTCTTACATAGTAACAGTCACATAGCTAATAAGAATATCTATTTAATCAAAAATTGCGATTTAAAAATTAGGACCTCTGAAAAATTAGTTTGTAAATGGACAATCAAGTACTGTCTTATTTTTTTAATTGGAAATTTTTAATGTACACCTTAATGTGATTCATTCTGACATGCTTTTCATTGTGACATTTCCATATATGCATTTTGTTGTACATTATTCATATAGCTTCCCCCTTATCCTCTTGTACGCCTCCCCCCAACCTACTCCCCCATCAAAGACTTCTCTACCATTTACTTGTCTTTTTATGGTAATATTTTTCTGTATATCCTTGGGTTCCAGTTCTGTTTAAGATAGATACTTTTCCTGCAGTAAACTTTCTTTTTACATGCTTTTCATTGTGACATTTCCATATATGCATTTTGTTGTACATTATTCATATAGGTTCCCCCTTACCCTCTTGTACGCTTCTCCCCCATTCCACCCCACCCTCAAAGACTTCTCTACCACTTACTTGTCTTTTTATGGTAATATTTTTCTATATATCCTTGGGTTCCAGTTCTGTTTAAGATAGGAACTTTTCCTGCAGTGAACTTTCTTTTTACCTTGTCAGAATTATTACATGCATTTTCTAGATCATCTATAATAATACCATTCTTAGCTTTTTTTCTTTTATTATGATCCGACCTTTGTATAGGATTTTTTTCCTTCTTATAATTTTGATTCAGCTCCCACATATGAGTGAGAACATGTGGTGTTTCTCTTTCTGAGCTTGTGTTCGTTCACTTAAAATAATTTTCTCTAATTCCATCCATTTTGCTGCGAATGTCCTTATTTCATTTTTTTTTTTTTTTGATGCTGAGTAGTATTCCATTGTGTATATGTACCATAGTTTTTTTTAATCCATTCTTCTGTTGAAGGGCACTTTGGTTGATTCCATATCCTTGCTATTGTGAAAAGTGCTGCATTGAATATGGAGATGCAGGTGTCTCTGTGGTAGGATGACACATCTCCCTTTGGGTAAATTCCCAATAGTGTTATAGCTGGGTCATATGGTAGATCTATTTTCAGTTTTTTAAGATACCTCCATATTGATTTCCATAGTGGTTGGACCAATTTACAGCTCCACCAACAGTGTAAGAGTGTTCCCTTTTCTCTGCAACCTCACCAGCATTTGTTATTTGTTTTATTGATCTTGTCCATTCTTACTGGTGTAAGGTAAAATCTCAGAGTTGTTTTAATTTGCATTTCCCTAATGGCTAAGGATATTGAGCATTTTTTCATGTGTTTCATGGCTTTATGGACCTCTTCATTTGAGAACTGTCTACTCAGTTCCTTTGCCCATTTGTGTATTGGGTTGTTTTTTGGGGTGTTTTTTTCTTGAGTTCTTTATAAATTCTAGTAATTAGACCTTTGTCTGATGTATAGGATGCAAAGATTTTTTTCCCATTCAGTGGAGTTTCCTTGACTCTCTTAATTGTTTCTTTTGCTGTATAGAAGCTTTTAAATTTCATGTTATCCCATTTATCTATTCTTGTTGCAATTTCTTGAGCAATTGGAGTCCTATTAAGGAAATACTTTCCTATGCCTAAATGATGGAGTGTATTGCCTATCTTGTCTTCTATAAGTTTGTGGGTTTTTTGTTTGTTTTTTTGTTTTTTGTTTGTTTTTTATAGTACTGGGAGTTGAACCCAGGGCCTTGTGCCTGCATGCTTTGCAAGTGCTGGACCACTGAACTGCGCCCCCAGGCCATTTTTTTTACTTTTTGAGACAGGGTCTTACTAAGTTACGCACACTGCCTCCGGTCTTGAACTTGGGATCCTCCTGCCTCTGCCTCCCCAGCTGCTGGGATTATAAGCGTGTGCCACCACACCGGGCTCTTCTATAAGTTTTAAAGTTTCCGGTTTTATGTTGAGATCTTTTATCCATTTTGAGTTAACTCTCATGAATATTGAGAGATGTGGGTTAGTTTTCATTTTCCTGCATATGGATGACCATGTTTGTCCCAGCACCATTTTTTGAAAAGGCTGTCCTTTTTCCAGTTTACTTGCTTTGCTCCTTTGTCGAAAATAAGGTGGCTGTAGGTTTGTTGAGGTATTTCTGGGTCTTCTATTCTGTTCCACATGTCTTCAGGCCTATTTTTGTGCCAGTACCAAGCTGTGTGTGCTACCACTGCCCTATAGTATAGCTTGAAGTCAGGGATTGTGATTCCACCTGCATTAGTTT
Organism: Pedetes capensis; assembly: GCA_007922755.1. NCBI lineage: Eukaryota > Metazoa > Chordata > Mammalia > Rodentia > Pedetidae > Pedetes > Pedetes capensis. Next base: position 37,215 of record VMDO01014859.1, on the reverse strand, counting down.
TGCAGCTTAAGAGTGTTTTAGCTATGCGTGGTCTTTTTTGGCTCCATATGAATTTTTGGATCATTTTTCTATTTCTGTAAAGTCAGTCAGTGGAATTTTAATGGGGATTGCATTAAATCTATAAATTGCTTTGGTAGAATAGCCATTTTTACTATATTATTTCTCCCTATCCAGGAGCAGGGAAGGTCTTTCCATTTTTCAGTGTCCTCTGCTATTTCTTTCTTTAATGTTTTGAAATTTTGCTTGTAGAGATCTGAAGGGTTTTTGGTTAGATTGATTTCAAGGTATTTAATTTTCTATTGGGCTATTGTGAGTGGTATTTTTTCTGAAATTTCCTTCTCTTCCTGTTTGCAGTTGGTGTAAAGAAAAGCTATTGATTTTTGTGTGTTGATTCTATAACCTGCGACTTTGATGAAAGAGTTAATTAGTTCTAGCAGTTTTCTGGTTGAGGTTTTGGGGTCTTTCAGGTATAGGATCATATCATCTGCAAATAAGGATAATTTGACCTCTTCCTTGCCAATCTATATCCCTTTGATTTCTTTCTCTTGTCTGATTGCCCTGGCAAGAACTTCAATTACTATGTTAAATAGAATAGAAGAGAGAGGACATCCTTGTCTTGTTCCAGATCTAAGAGGAAATGGTTTCAGTTTTTCTCCATTTAATATAATGTTGGCTGTAGGTTTGTCATAAATGACTTTTATGATATTAAGGTATTTGCCTGTTATACCTATCTTCTCCAGCTTATCATGAAAAGGTGTTGCACTTTGTCGAAGGCCTTTTTAGCATCGAGATGATCATGTGGTTTTTGTTTGCCAGTTTCTTGATATGCTGGATTACATTAATTGATTTCCGTATGTTGAACCAGCCTTGCATCTGTGGTATAAATCCCACTTGGTCATGGTGAATAATCTTTTTCATATGCTGCTGGATTCTGTTTGCCAGAATTTTATTAAATATTTTTGCATCTAGATTCATAAGGGAGATGGGTCTATAATTCTCTATCTTAGATGACTCTTTTCCTGGTTTAGGTATCAGGGTGATGGTAGCTTCATAAAATGAATTTGTGAGTGTTCCCTCCTTTCCTATTTTTTGGAATAATTTGAGGAAGTCAGGTATTATATCTTCTTTAAAAGTTTGGTAAAATTCTGCTGTGAATCCATCAGGACCTGGGCTCTTCTTTGTTGAGAGACTTTTTATTACCTTTTCTGTTTCTGTACATGTAATGGGCTTGTTTAAGTCAGTTATGTCTTCTCGGGTTAGCTTTGGTAAGGCATATGTGTTAATAAATTTATCCATTTCTTCTGCATTTTCATATTTTTGGGAATACAGTCTCTTGTAGTAATCCCTGACAATTTTCTGTATTTCGTTGGAGTCAGTGGTTATGGACCCGTTGTCTTTCATAATCTGTACTATGTTAGATTTTTCCTTTTTCTTTTTGATGAGGTTAGCCAGAGTGGTGTCTATTTTATTAATCTTTTCAAAGAACCAGCTCTAAGTCTTATTAATTTTTTGAATTATCTCTTTGGATTCTATTTGAGATATTTCTCCCTTTATTTTGTAATTTCATTTTGGATGCTCCTTTTAGGATTGATTTGTTGTTGGATTTCTAGAGTCTTAAGATGCATCATTAGGTCATTTATTTGGCTCTTCTTTACTTTATTGATGAAGGCACTTAATGCTGTAAACTTCCCTCTTAAAACTGCCTTTTCTGTATCCCATATGTTTTGGTAGGATGTGTTTTCATCATCATTTGATTGCAGGAATTTTTAAAATTCCATTTTAATTTCGTCAACAACCCATTCATCATTTAGCAGTGTATTATTCAGTCTCCATGAGTTTGTAAAGTTTCTGGAATTATTCTTACTCTTGAGCTCCAATTTTATCCCATTATGATCTGATAAGGAACAGGAGATAATTTCTACTTTTTTGTATTTGTTGCAAGAGTTCCTATGGACTAGCCTATGAGTTATCTTAGAAAACATTCCATGTCGAGCTGAGAAGAATGTGTATTCCTCATCGTGTGGATGAAAAATTCTGTATATATCTGTGAGATCCAACTGGTTTAGGGTGGAGATTTGATTTGACGTTTCTCTGTTGATCTTTCATTTTGATGACCTGCCTCTTGATAAAAGTGGGAGTATTGAAGTCTCCCATTATTATTGATTCTGGTCCAATAAAGTTCTTTATATTCCATAAAGTTTGTCTTATAAAGCTAGGTGCCCCAGTGTTTGGGGTGTAAATATTTAGGAGCGTTACTGGTTCCTGATCGATTGTTCCTTTTATTAAAATTTAGTGTCCTTCTTTGTCTCTTCTAATTAGTTTTGGAATGAAATTTAATCTATCTGAAATTTAGAATTGCAACCCCTGCTTTTCTTTGTCCCCCCCCTGCCTGGTATACATTTTTCCAGCCCTTAACTCTCAGTTTATTCCAGGTTTTGGAATTAGATAAGTTTCTTGAATACCACATATTGATGGTTTATGTTTTTTCATCCAATTAGCCAGTCTCTGTCTCTTAATTGGTGAGTTAAGACCATTTATGTTAATAGTGATTATTGAGTAGCATTTATTGTTATATATCCAATCATTACCTGTTACTGGTTTATGAATCATGTTTGCTTTGGTCCTTTCTTGGGTTGCACTCATTTCAGCTAACCAGTTCTTTGATTTCCTATATAGGGTTGTCTTATCTCTCCTGGATGTGGTAATTGTAAGTCAATTTTACAATCTTCTCCAGGGCTGGTTTGGTGGTTGCATATCGTTTAAATGCATCAATATCATTAAATGTCTTATTGTTGTTGTTGTTAGGTGCCGTCGAGTCGTTATCCGACTCATAGCGACCCTCTGTACAACAGGGGAAACACTATTGTCTTATACTCCTTTTCTATTTTCAAAGATAATTTTGCTGGATATATTAATCTCAATTGGAGGGTTTTTTTTTTTTTGGTAAGATGTGCATCACCTGTGACCATTCCTTTCTAGCTTTCAATGTTGATATGGAGAAGTCTGCAGTAATTTTAATAGGTTTTACTTTATAAGTAATAGGGGGTTTCTGTCTTGCTGCTTGCAGGATAGCTTCCCTGGTTTCTAATGACAGCATTCGAGCAATAATATGTCTCGGGGATGATCTATTTACATCAGCTTTTCAGGGAGTCCTGAATGTTTCAGTTGTGTATGTATCCATATCCTGTATTATCTTTGGGAAGTTTTCCTTGAGGATATCATATACTAGATTTTGAAGGCCCCTGGTGGATCTTTCGTCTCCTTCAGGGACGCCCTGAATTCTTAAGTTTCATTTTTTCATTCTATCTGAGTTCTTCTGGAAATCTTCTTTTAATACCTTTATCATTGATTCCATTTCTGACTGTTTGTATTTAAGTTCATTTATGGCATCTTCGGAATCAGAAATCCTCAGCTCAGATTCATCCAGTCTCGATGAAAAGTATTCTTTAGCCAAATTCAATTTAGTTATCTTCATTTGCATTTCAATTAGTGTTGCTTGGTTCTTCCTTATGATTTCTAGTTGGGAGGGTAGAACGGACTCCAAGTGAGATACCTTCTTTTCAAGGATTTCAAGGGTGCTGGTAGTATTCATTTTAATTTCTCTTAGCATGTTTATAACCATAACTCTGAATTCCAATTCAGAGATCTCTAAGAGTTGAGATTCCTTGGAGTTATTTGTTTGGAGGCTTTGGTCTGTGGGGCCTTCAGATCCATCCTGCCCCTTTGTGTTTTTTGTAGGTTTACTTTGTTTGCCCATAATATGGTCTAGGAAATAGAATTCGTCTTTCCTGAGTGTGCAGAACTTCTCCCTCTGTTATTCCTTTGAGATTGTGTGGTGCTGAATTTCTGGTGCTTATTTGATCTTGTAAGCTATGTAGTTCCTCGGCTGTTTGGTCTGTGTGGCTCTTCCTCTAGTTCACCAGCCCATCTCCAAAGGGGTTAGGCGATAGATTCTGTTTCTCTTCTGTGGGGTGAGAAGGGGGGGATCTGGTGACAGAAGAGGGAGAAAGAGGAGGTAGAGGACAGAGACTAATAGAAATTACTGTCAAAATTAAAATTAAGGCTAAAACTTAAGGGTAAAATAATTAAAACAAAAGCACATATATAGCATAAGAAAAAAAGAAGGAGAATAGAAAAAGGGAAGAGAATAAAGGAAGAAAGATAGAAGAAAAATAGAAAAGAAAAAAAAAAGACTTGCGCACACACGCTCCCACACACACATAAAAACACTTGTAGCCAGGTGCAATGGTGCATGCCCGCAATCCCAGCAGCTCGGGAGGCGGAGGCAGGAGGATCGCAAGCTCAAGATCAGAGGCAGTCTGCGTACCTTAGCTAGACCCTGTCTCAAAAAGTAAAAGATATGTGCTGGGAGCTCAGCGCAGCGGTCCAGCACTTACAAAGCAGGCAGGCGCAAAACCCTGGGTTCAAACCCCAGTACCACAAAAAACAAAAAAACAAAAAAACAGAAGACACTTGTATGTTCTCACAAGTGGAATCTGAACTGTGGACACACAGTTCCACCAGATGAAGTGAACACTGCAGGATGCAGTGCTCCCTACAGAACTCAAGGTGGCAGTGTTTTCACACAATCCGTGGAAGCAGTCTGCCTTAGTGTATAAGGCTTGCATAGGTTCCCTGTGTCCAGTGGGTATGGCGGGCAGCCCCAGCATGTCCCAGGTTTAAGTGGGACACTGAGTGCCCATAGAGTCTGTTCCACGAAATATTCTCTGTCTATTGTATTGTTAGAGAGGCAGTGGAACCTGTGGGTGCCTCCCTGGAGTTCTCCCTGTCCCACATAGTTCGGGCACCAATTCCCTAAATTGGAGATTTCCGCCCCAAAGCCACAGCATGGAGGGAATATGGCTGCTATCGTGGATTTTTATTTCAGGGCTTTCCTCCCACTTGGGAGGTCCAGATCCCCTTGTGGGCTCCTCAGTTCTCCCCCTGCTGTGGGTGGGATGATGTCCAACTGCCCCGGAGGGAATCTGAAGCAAGTCTGTCCGTGAGTGGTGATCGCACTTGAAACTGCTCTGGGACTAATTGTGCCGCTAGGCTCTGCCGAAAAGGAGCACTCTGTCTGCTTGGGGTTCAGTCGCCTCTGCAGACCCCAGCCTACTCCACAGTGCAGTGGGATGACTTAGAATCTCCTCTGGTGTCTGGGATCCAGGTGTATGTGTTCCTGTATGTCTGTGAAGATCACGTCTGCACAACTGCCTCGCTACAACAGGAGGGAGGGAGCCGCACTCGGCTCTTGTTGCGCACTGTTGGCACTGGTTTCCCAGTTCCCTCTGCAATCACTCCCCGCACCCCCACGGATACACTTCTCGTGGATCTGATCTCTATTTTCTTGCGTGAGGGTCCTATAACAGCCCAGCATCTCCAGCTGTGTGGTGTGCTCCACTAGGGATGGCGATTCCATGTGTCCCCTCAAACTGACTCACCCAAAACTTGTAATTGTGTCCCATGGGCGGGGTGACAGTGTGATGTCAAAGTTGCGCTCTGTGTTGGGTCCGGCCCCTGTGGATGTGGGCGCGAAGTCCCCGCCGAGTCTTCAGGATTCTATCCACCGTCTGCGTGAAGGCGAAATGGTGGAATGGCGACCCAGCTACTGTCCTCTATGTAGATTCTCCAAAGCAAAATCCTCTATTTCAGTGTTTGTCCAGCTTCTTCCTCTATCTCCCAATCTAAACTATCACTGTTTCTATCTATTCAGTGTGAGTTCCAAACCCTTAATCAAGGCTTCCCTCTATTCCAGGACAGAAGGTGTATGCTATCTGTCTGGCATCTTGCCCCCCTCTTATTTTTTCTTAAAGAAGATGCTAACAGCATATAAAATACGTGTTTATTCACATTTTTAAACATTTTTGCCCCCTTTCAAAAGAAAATATGCAGATACACACCCACTTACATACTTTTCCTAACTTCTATCTTCTGTGGCCATCAGCAACACTATGGTAAAAAGCGTTTTAAAATATTTTCATTTTTACAACCTATATTATCATTAAAATAGGGTTTCAGTAATATATGAAAGTGTATGTCTTCGTTTCATCCACTATCTTTACCTGCAAGGGCCATTGTTTTTTGTTTTTTTGAAGTACTGATGGCTTGAACTTAGGGCTTCACACATATTTCGCTAGCACTCTACCACTGAGCTACACTCCAGACCATTTTTTTCTTTTTATCTTGAGATAGGGTCTTACTAAGTTATGCAGGCATCCTCTGCCCTCAAACTTGCAGTCCTTCCTACCTCCGCCTCCCAAATCACTGGGGTATGTGCCACCGTGCCCAGTGTGGCATGTTGTTTTAAATTTTTCTTTGTTCACTTTTCTCCATTATAGAACTAAACTTTCCCGCATTCATATCTCTAGTCTTAACTTGTTCCTTTGATGGCATTTTAATGAAGTTAATGTTGTTGTTGTTGTTAGGTGCCTTCGAGTCGGTATCCGACTCATAGTGACCCTCATAGGGTTTTCAATGGCTGAGTGCTTCGGGATTGCCTTGGGAGTGGATTGCCAGGTCCTTCTCCCATTTTTGTGGTGCTGGGAATTAAACTCGGGACCTCAGAGACTGCAGAGCAGTGCTCTACCCACTGAGCTAAATCCCAGCCCAATGAAGTTAATAGCATAGCTTTTTTTATCCCATCTCTAGATTGCACCATATTTGAGAGCATATGTTGCATCTCATTCATCACAGTATATCTCTCTGCACAGCATCTTGTACATAAGAGGTGCCCATCTGCCACAGCTCACACCTGTAATCCCAACCACTTGAGAGGCGGAGGCAAGAGGATCACAAGTTGGTGACCAGAGGCACCCTGCGTAACTTAGCAAGACTCTGACTCAAGATAAAATGTGAAAAATTGGGCTGAGGATGTGGCTCAGTGGTAGAACACTTGGACAAGGATGCATGAGGCCCTGGGTTTAACCCTCAGTATCAGGAAAACCAAAAGAGTGCCTATAAAATATTGGTTAAATTGAGTTTGATTGTCATAAATCTTATGGCTTTTGCATTGTCGGAATTCCAGAATTTGTCAGTAACCATTCTTTCAGGTTTTCTTTTATTGTTGTTTTTGTTTTGTGAGACAGTCTCTGTGTAGCTAAGGCTGGCTTTGTGCTGACAATCCTCCTCTCTCTGCCTTCCAAGTACTGGAATTACAGCCATGTGACCCCATGCCCTACTCTCCTTAGGATTTTCCTAGGACCTTGAAAGCATCTCTGTTGGCTGCCATAATTAATTGATCTATCTGATTGTTTTTTACCCAATATTTGTGGTTGTAGAGTGGAGGAAGAGAAGAGTGAACAGAGGTGAGAAAGGAAAAGGGAGAACTGAGAAGTAAGGTGACTAAGTTGGTTAGATTGCATAACTCTTGTATCTAAGCTACATGTTTTGTTGTTGTTGTTGTTGTTAGGTGCCGTCGAGTCAGTATCCGACTCATAGCGACCCTCTGTACAACAGGGGAAACACTATTGTCAGTGCTTCTCTGCTGTTCATAGGGTTTTCATTGGCAGATTGATTTTTGGGAGGGGGTTTCCAGGTCCTTCTCCCAAGCCTACAGCTTCTGGTGTTCCCAGGCGGTCTCCCATCCAGGTACTAACCAGGCCCGACCCTGCTTAGCTTCCGAGATCTGACGGGATTGGATGCCACAGGGCTACAGCTGCAGGCAAGCTACATGTTTATAATGTTTGAAATGTATTATTTTTGTTTTTGTGTTGAGGAGTATGTCAAAGCTGTGTTTAGAGGCTGCAGGGCAACTTAATTTAAAATATTTTGGTATTTTTATTACTTAAAAAAAAAAGGAGCCAGGAACCATGGCACATGCCTGTAATCCCAGCCACTCTGGGGGCTTAGTCCTGAGGATCGTGAGTTCAAGGCCAGGGGCAGCCTGCATGACTTAATGAGACCCTGTTTCAAAATAAAATAATAAGGTGCGCGAGGTGCAGCTCAGTTGGTGGAGTGCTTGCCTGGCATGCACACAAATCCCTGGGTTCAACCCCTAGTGCTACAAAAAAAAAAGAAAGAATATTTTTGAAAACCTGATTTCACAGCATTCTGAATACTACATATTCATAAGAGTTTGTCTGAAAAGAAATCATATGATACAAAGTAAACTTTTTTCTCTTTTTAAAATAAAAATTGTTTTGCTCTTGAGAAAACAAGTGTTTCTTCTTGTTATCTTGCCTATGGTCTGTAAGTCTTAATTGTAATCTGATTCTTTGAGATATATATATATATATGTATCTGTATATATATATGTATACATATATATATACACACACACACGCACATACACACACATATATACATACATATATATACATACATACATACATATATATATATATATTTGTTGCAGTACTTGCAGTTGAACCCAGGGCCTCACACATAGTTTGCAAATGCTCTACTACTGGGCTGTACTCCTAGCCCTTTTTTTTAAAGACAGTGTCTCACTAAATTATGCAGGCTGCCTCTGGTCTTGAACTTGCGATCCTCCTGCCCCAGCCTCCGGAGTCACTAGTATTAGAGGTGTGCACCACTGTACCAGGCTTCCCCCCCACCCCAGTACTGGGTGATTGAACCCAGGGCATCCACCACCGAGCTGAACCCCTTGTCTCTTTTTTTAGTTTTTATTTTGAGACAAGGCTGCCTCCAGCCTTGAACTTGGAATCCTCCTGCCGTAGCCTTCAGAGTCTCTGGGGTGGCAGGTGTGCACCACTGTGCCTGGCATCATATATAATTTTTAAATTGTTTTGCAGCTGGATATGGTAGTGCACATCTATAATTCCAGCATTTTGGAGGCTGGAGGATCACAAGTTTGAGGGCAGCCTGATCTATAATAGTGAGAGACTGTCTCAGAAAAAAAGGTTTCACTTACTTTTTGTCTAGATAATACATTCAAGTGAATTTTAGATTAAGAGTTGGATGAGGCCAGTTAACATAATGTATTAGCATTTTATGGGCTGGGATTTAGCTCAGTTGGTAGAGCGCTGCGCTGCAGTCTCAGGTCCCAAGTTCAATTCCCAGCACCGCAAAAATGGGAGAAGGGCCTGGCAATCCACTCCCAAGGCAATCCCGAAGCACTCAGCCATTGAAAACCTTATGCGGGTCGCTATGAGTCGGACACAACTCAACGGCACCTAACAACAACAACAATTAGCATTTTATAGTTTATAACCTACTTTTATCATTTTTGCTTTTTGGATAGCTACTATTAAAATTTTCACATGATCCCACATGATTATATGAATCCAGACAAGTATCCCATTTTATTTGTGAAAGACTGACTACTTGAGAGTACAAAGCTAGTTAGTGATGGAGCCATAATTTGACTTTTGACTCTTACAACTAGTGATATAATATAAAAAGCTCTGAACTGGGAGTTAAAAAGAACCTAATTGTGAAAAAAGAAAAAAAAAGCCACATAATTATGACTAACTGTCTGAAACAAATCTTCGTAAGTTTATTGTTTTTACTAGATATTAAGTATCTCCTGTAGGCACTGGTATTCTGTTCTTTTTCCCGTTTTCAGAAGTGTTAACCTGTCATAATATTTTATAACATGGATGAACCAGTAGATATTTCTTATGAAGTTGTATAATGCAGTCTACATGTTCTCTTACATGAACTCATTCTTCTGTAGGTGATTCACGGAGATATCTGTACCCAGGGTTCACTTCTACAAAATGCTGATGTCGTTATAATGAATAATGTCTTCGAATATTTTCTTAATGAGGCAGAACAGGCCAGGTATGTTACTTATTCAAGTAAAAACTTTTGTTATTACCATGTGCAGTGGTGCACTCCTCTAATCCCTGCAACTCAAGATGCTGAAGCAAGGGAATCACAAGTTTAAGGACAGAGGCAGCCTACTTTGTGAGTCCCTGTCTCAAAATTAAAAATAAATTAAAAATGGGTTGAGGATGCAACCTAGTGTTAGAATACTTGCCTGGCATGTGTGATGCCCTGAGTTCAGCCCCCAAGTACCAAAAGAAAAGAAAAAAAAATACCTGTTATTAAAATATATCCAGCAAGGGTATGGTAGTGCACCTTTGTAATCCCAGCACTTAAAGTATATAAGCAGACGGATTTCAAGTTTGAGGTCAGCCTGGGCTACATAGTGAGTTCTAAGCCAATCTTAGTGAGACGATGTCTCACAAAAAAATAAAATAAAACAAAAACAAATACCTATCCATATGCATACCAATTAGTACTAGGTGAAGTCACTTTAAAGAAAGCTAGGTCAAGGGCTGAGTGTAGCTCAGTGGTAGAACATTTACCTAGCATGCACAAGCCCCTGCACTCAGCACCACAGATTTCTCAGCACCACAATAAAGTAAATAAATAAATAAATAAATAGTTCAACAGAAAGTTAATCATATAGTCAAACCAGGGTGACTAGGTCATTTTTGCTCACAAACTAAAGACCAGCATCATATTGTTGTTAAGTGCCATTGCATCCCTCTATAAGCATAATTTCCAGTGGACAAAATATGATTAGCCTTTTGCCTTTACGCTTTTTTATTTTGTTTTAAGGCAGGGTCTCATTATATAGCTCAGGGTGACTTCAAATTCAAGATCCTTCTGCCTCAGTCTCCCTAGTACTGGGATTACAGGCCTGGGCCACCATGTCTGCCAGATTTTTGCCTTTTAGACTTAGTGACAGCCATAATATTGCATGATTGTTGGAGAATGGAATATTACTAGGCCTACATTTCATAAGAAGTTGAAAGAGAAAAATACCTTAAACTTTGGAGATTCACTATCAAAAGATTTTGAATGCTGAAAAATAATGCTATTGGTGAACTAAATAGAGGAAATATGGCATAATTGGGTTTTAAAAACTTGATACCCTTATTCATAAACTCTACATGATTCACTGAATAAGTATTAGCCACATGATACAATTTAATTACTTCTAACAGTCTAGGGCAATGAATGCTAAATATAGATAGGTTATAGCCTCTTACAGTTAATTATTTGTGAATGACAGTATACAAAAATGAGCTTAAAAGATATAGCAAAGCATTCTGATATTGGAATCATTCTGACAAAACTGATTGCCTATAATTAATTTAGTAGTAAGTAAAAGAGAATAAATAATGCAGCATTTATCCTCCAAAGATTTATAATATTAATCAGAATCTGAGAATAGTTGAAATATTACTGTAGAAGTAAGAGAAAAATCAGGAGTCTGACATCAGACTAAGTTAGATCTCATTAGAATAACACCTCAGATTTGTCGAGCAATTTTCAGTTTAAATGATATCTCTGTTTTCAGTAGGTGAAACAGATATGACTACTACATTGACAGCTCACCAGAAAATGACCATCTAATATACTCAGTTTCTTCATTTTTATATTAGACTTATAAAATATGTCATCTTTAAGGGCCACATCAAAACAACAAAACAACTCTAACCCAAACACAGTGACATTTATTATTAAACATGCTACATGATCTTATATCCTAATATTATTTTGCTAATAAATTCTGGAACTTATTAAACCTACTAACCACTGCTGTAACTAAAGTAACTATTACTGCTTCCTACCTGCCTCACTGCAAGGGATGCACATTACTGCATTGCTTCATCCTTGCTCCCCAGTGGCATGATGTACTATTAAAATTCATACACAATACAGAAATCCAAGCTAGGGTTTAGCTCAGTTGGTAGAGTGCTGCTCTGTGATCTCTGAGGCCCTGGGTTCAATCCTGAGCACTGCAAAAAATGGGAGAAGGACACAAAAAATGAGAGAAGGACATGGCAGCCATCTCCTGAAGCAGTCCCAACAATCAGCCAGTGAAAACCATATGAATAGCAGAGAAGCACTGACATAGTGCTGAGAATGTTGTACATAGGGTGGCTATGAGTCAGACCCAACTCATTGGAACCCAACAACAACAACAACAACAACAACAGAAATCCAGTTCTTATCCACACAAAAGGTTAAAGACAACTGCCCAAACACTGCCCTCTGATACACACATACACATGACATTCCATCATGATTTAATGCTGGCTAATCCCACTAAACTTCTGAAGTGCCATGTTACACTAGAAATCCTTCTATGGAATATTACTGAGAGCTAGATTTAGTATGAGTTCACTCTTGATGTAATTTTTAAAAGTCTAATCTACATATTACGCTTTCATTATTAGTCTTTGGTCTCTGGCCTCTGTTCCCCTTCTTTTTCCAGGATTCTTCCTTATTCTCAACCTCAGCAATCTCAGTCCTGTTCTAGAACCAATTCTAACATATTCCATAAGGAATTAAGGGACTTAGCTGGACATGGTGGCTCATGCCTGTAATCTGAGCATTTAGGAGTAAGAGGGAGAAGGATTATTAGTTCAAAGCCAACCTGGGCTACCTATTGAGTTCCAGGCTAGCCTGGGCTACATAGTGAAAAGTTGTCTTAAGAAGAAGGAGGAGAGAAGAAAGAAGAAAAAGAAGTAATAGTAGTAGTAGCATCTGTTAAGGGACTTTACCTCCTGATCCAACTTTGACCTTTTTTTCTTTCTTCTTTTTTCCTTTTATTGACAAATGTTGATGGGATACAGAGTAATACATTTGCTTTTTCCATTGTGCAACTATTACACCACTTTTGGTTACTCTTTGATCAACTTAGAAAGGTTATGGAACCTTTTGATTAATATGTAGTAAAACTCATGCATTTAGGGATTATATTCCCCTATTTTTCCCATGTACTCATGAAATTGCATCATTTACATTGAGATTATCCTTTCCCCCTTTATCTCTTTACATTATTTCCCCTCCCTTTCCCACTTTCCATAACCTTTGCTTCCCTTTCCTAGCCCCTGCCCTCTTCCTTTCTACTCTGCTTATATTTTCCCTTCTTAGCTAAGTTTAATTGTTTATTTTTATATATCTATTTGTGTATAGTTTTTTCCTTTAAGTCAGATTCAGCTCCCACATATGTTTGAGAACATAGATATTTCTCTATTTGAGCCTGTGTTTCTTCACTTCAGATTATATTCTCCAGTTCTGTCCATTTTGCTACAAATGACATTATTTCATTTCTTTGTTGCTGAGTAATATTCCATTGTGTATATGTACCACAATTTTTTACCCATTTTTCTGTTGATTGGCATCTTAGTTGGTTCCATATCCTTGCAGTTGTGAAGAGTCTGCATTAAATACAGAGATGCAGGTGTCTGTGTGGTATGATAACTTGTCTCCCTTTGAGGGTTGTGTTGTTCCCAGCAGTGGTATAGCTGGGTTGTATGGCAGTTCTATCCTTAGTTTTCTGAGGTATCTCCATATTGATTTCCAAAGTGAACTAATTTACAGTCCCACCAGCAGTATAAAAGAGTTCCTTTTCCTCCATATCCTCACCAGCATTTGTTATTTGTTTTGTTGATCTTGGCCATTCTTACTGGAGGTAGATGGAATCTCAGTGTTGTTTTGATTTGCATTTCCCTAATGGCTGGAGAAATTGAGCATTTTTTCATGTGTTTCTTAACCCTACGAACTTCTTCATTTGAGAACTGTCTGTTCATTTCCTTTACCCACTTGTGTGTTGGGTTATTTGTTGTCTTGGGATTTACTTTCTTGAGTTCTTTGTAAATTCCAGAAATTAATTCTCTGTCAGATATGTAGGATGCAAAGGTTTTCTCCCATTCAGTGGGTTCTTCCTTAACTCTGTTAATTGTTTCCTTTGCTGTACAGAAGTTTTTGCTGTACAGAAGTTTTTTGGTTTCATATAATCCCATTTGTCAATTCTTGGTGCTGTTTCCTGGGCAATTAGTCTTGTTAAGGAAATACTTTCCTATGTGTATGTGTTAGAACATGTTTCCTATCTTTTCTTCTAGTAATTTTTTTAAAGTTTCTGGTTTTACTTTGAGGTCTCTTACCCATTTCAAATGTACTCACATGCAAAATGAGAGATACAAGTCTATTTTCATTTTTCTGCGCATAGATATCCAATTTTCCCAACTCCATTTGTTGAAGAGGCTGTCTTTCCTTCATTGAGCATCCTTAGCCCCTTTGTCAAAGATCAGTTGGCTGTAGTTGCATGGGTGTATCTCTGGATCTTTAATTTTGTTCCATTGGTCTTCAAACTTATTTTTTTGCCACTACGAAGGTATTTTTGCCACAATAATCCTGTTACCACAGGATTATAGTTTAAAGTCAGATATTATGATCCCACCTGCACTGGTTTTGCAGCTTAAGATTGTTTTGTCTATACATGGGCTTTTGTGTTTCCATATGAATTTTTGGATTATTTTTTCTATTTCTGCAAAGTCTGTCATTGGAATTTTAATGGGGATTGCATTAAATCTGTAAATCGCTTTTGGTAGTATAGCCATTTTTACAATATAGATTCTCCCAATACATGAGCAGGGGAGGTCTTTCCATCTTCTAGTATCCTCTGCAATTTCTTTCTTTAATGTTTTGAAGTTTTCCTTGTAGAGATTGTCAGGGTCCTTGGTGAGACTGATTACTAAATATTTAACTTTTTCATGAGCTATTGTGAAAGAAATTGCCTTAATCTCCTTTTCTTCTGTTCACAATTAGTGTAAAGGAAGGCTACTGGTTTTTGAGTGTTAATTTTATATCCTACTTTGCTGAAGGAGTTAATTAGGTCTAAAAGTTTTCTAGAGTAATTTTTGGGGTCCTTTAGGTGAAGGATCTTGTCATCGACGAATAAGGATAATTTGACCTCTTTGCCTATGTGTATCTCTTTGATTTCTTTCTCTTGTCTGATTGCTCTGGCTAGGACATTGATCACAATATTGAATAAGAAAGGAGAGAGTGGACATCCTTGTCTTTTTCCTGATCTTAAAGGAAATGGTTTCAGTTTTTCCCCGTTTAATATATTAGCTGTAGGTTTATTTTAAATGGCCTTTATGATTTGAGGTATTTCCCTATTATGCCCCTCTTCTCAAGGGTTTTTATCATAAAAGGATGTTGCACTTTGTCAAAGGCCTTCTCAGCATTGATTGGGATGATCATGTGATTTCTTTCTGCAAGTCCCTTAACATGTGGAATTACATTGATTAATTTTTGTATGTTGAACCAGTCTTGTATCTGTGGAATGAAGCTCACTTGATCATGGTGTATGCTCTTTTTTATGTGTTGCTGAATTCTGTTTGCCAAGATTTTGTTGAGAATTTTTGAGAACTATCAGTCTGTAGTTCTCTTCCTTTAAGTGTTCTTGCACGTTTTGGGTATCAGGGTAATGGTGGTTTCATAGAATGAGTTTGGGAGTGCCCCTTCCTTTTCTACTTTATGAAATAGTTTGTGGAAAATAGGTGTTAATTCTTCTTTGAAGGTTTGATAAAATTCTGCTCTGAATCCGTTGGGACCTAGTCTTTTCTTTGTTGGGAGACTTTTTTTATTACTTTCTCTATTTTGATGAATGCAGTGGGTCAGTTTAGATTGCTTATGTCCTCTGGGCTTAATTTTGGTAATTCATGTTTTAATGAACTTAACCATTTCTTCTGTATTTTCTTTTTTGGAGGAGTACAATTTCTCAAAATGTTCCCTGACGATCTTCTGGATTTCGTTGGTATTAGTGGTTATGACCCTGTTCTCATCTCTAGTTTTTTTGATTTGGGGTTTTTTTTTTTTCTTTTTTCTTTTGGTGAAATGGTCTGTGGGCATGTCTATTTTATTAATCTTTCAAAGAACCAGCTTTTAGACTCATTAATTCTTTAAATTGTCTTTTTGGATTCTAATTGAGATATTTCTGCCTTGATCTTTATAGTTTCTGTCTGAGTGCTCCTTTTGGGATTGGCTTGTTGTTGGCCTTCTGATGCCTTCAGATGTGTCATTAAGTTATTTAATCAAGCCTTCCCTAAATTATTGATGAAGGCACTCACAGCTATGAACTTTCCTCTTAGAACTGCCTTAGCTGTATCCCATAAATTTTGGTAGGATGTGTTCACATCCCTGTTTGATTGCAGGAATTTTTTAATGTCTGCTCTGATTTCTTCCATAACCCATTGATCTTTCAGCAGTGTGTTATTTAGTCTCCATGAATTGTAACATTTCTGAATTTTTTCTTATTTTTGAATTCTAGTTTTATTCCATTGTGATCTGATAAAGTACAGGGGATGATTTCACTTTTTTGTATTTGTTGAGGCCATTTTTGTGAACTAAAATGCAGTCTATCTTAGAAAAAGTTCCATGTGGGGCTGAGAAGAATGTGTATTCTGCATCTGATGGATGGAATATTCTGTAGATGTCTATAACATCCAGTTGGTCTATGCTGCACTTTAAGTCCATCATTTCGCTGTTGATTTTTTGTTTTGATGACCTGTCTCTTCTTGAAAATTTTTTTTTTAAATATGATAATGGTTCTTACGAAACATGTCAAATTTTACTCATGAACATAGTAAGTTACACATTAGAACAGAAAAACACATAATGTATAGTTTGTCCTTTAAAACCAGAATAATCACATGAAAAGTCAGTACAAATTCTTATTTTTACTGTAAAAAATAAAATCAATTGGGAATTGAACTGTTTTCTGCTTTCTAGAGATGTGACATGCATATATTTGGGTCAGTAATAGCCTATGAAACTTTGTCCTAAACCAAAGGTGACATGTCAGTGAACAGCATAGCTGTCCTCTCCCTCTACTCATGCTGAGCTAGACCAGTGGAACACCATTTTGGCAGGAGAGATTGTGACAGGAAGAAGAAATTGCAGAATCCCTACCTACCCCAGGAAAAAAACCAACAAACTGACCTATACAGAAAAGATTTGAAGCAAACACACACAAGCATAGAACATGCTATAATAAGAGGGTAGCTTTTAGTCTGTTTCCAGCATAGAGCCTATGTTCACTGGTACCTGATAAAGGGGTACACCAATGTCGAAGCATTTTTGTCTTCAAAGTACTAATGACTAAATAGCACACAGCATATAATACTTTGATCGTTAAGTAGGTAATCATAGAGGTTCCAAGATCTTACCTATTAGGTTAGCCTGCGTTTTCATTTATGAAAATATTTTTTTCAAAAATAATGCTTAAAGGAAACATCTAGAAACAGTGGAACTATACCAGGATCAGAAGAAGACAGTATTACAAGGACTGCAAATGTGAGTTGATTTCCACATGTAGCTTTTAGGCAGTAGACATCTAAGTTGATTCCCACAGCTGAGACAAGCTGTGACCATAGGAGATTTAGAAATCAGAACAGGCAGCTGGCTTGAAAAACTCCCTCTATGAATACCCCTGAACAAAACCCCATTGAGGCTGAAGGACTGAAACTCTGACCCATGTGGAAAGGAGCTATAAGTGCACACAGAGACTCATGCGAAGCCTGCAGGACAAAGGTTTCTTGATGGTGGGTTATCCACACTTGACACCCTAACATGTTCACTGAGGGAAGGGCCTCTGGGTGGGATGGATGACTCAGAAGCACCTGGGAGAAGTATCTACATGAAGAGGGAGAAGGGAACACTAAGGTTATTGAATACAAGGTGTTTCAGGAGGGTCGGTCATGTTCTGTGACCACCAATACTTAACATGCACAAAGGCCACAAGATGTGCTCTTCTGTCATCATCAGCTGATGTCTCTTTGAGTCTGCTGGGCCGGTGACATTCAGAATGATACCATCATCATCTGGAGCTGGTACTGCTGGTGCAGAAGATGATTTGCACAAGGAGGTCACCACCAAGCCACTGCTTAAGTCCGGTCTCTGGCCTTCCTTTTCTCCTCTGTAGTCCAGAAGTATTTCTTTAAAAGCCAGAAAATCTTTAAATGTGAGCAGCAAATTGAGTATGTCACCAAGCACTTCATCCTTATGGTGCTGTAATGTTGTGAAAGCTGCCATGTTGAACCCAGGGATCTGCCCTAGCAGCTGTTCCTCAATATATTTTTCTACGAGAAAAATGTACTCATTCAAAATAGGAGTATAGGTAAGTTTATTCCTGTCTTTGTCTTCTAACTCCTGGTAGTACTTGTCCATGAAATTTCTCTTTAATAACTGCAATTCATCATCCATGATAATGTCCTCCAGACATCCAACCACAGCATCCAATTCTGCATCGGAAGCAGGGGACAAGGACAGCATGGAGCTCTCTCCTCTAGGGCATCCATGGTCACAGTGCCACATCCATCCACACAAGCCAGCGGGCCCATGGCCTCCTACCCTCCCGGCTGCCTGGGTCAGCCTCTGCTCTGCTCCAAGGAGCCCCCACCCACATTGAAGGCTGAGCAGCCTGGAGGAGGCCCTACCACCCAGACCATGCCCACTGACGGCCCAGCTTGCTTAGCGCCTATGTGCCATGCCAGGCCTCCAGCTCTCGGGCTGCGGACCCCATGCAGGTGGGCATGGTCACCCAGCCAAGCTGCTCTGCAGGAACCACTACTGCTGGCGCTGTGGGTTCAGCAAAAAGTAGGGTATCGAAATCTCCCATAGTTACTGTGTCTGGCCAGATGTGTTCCTTTATCTTCAATAAAATTTGTTTTATGAAGCTAAGGTACACCTGTATTTCATAACTTAATATTGATTATCATTATGGGTTCCTGGTTGACTGTTCCTTTTATTGAAATGCAGTGTCCTTCTTTGTCTCTTCTGATTAGTTTGGAGTTGAAGTCTAGGTTGTCAGAGTTAGTATTGTTACCCCTGCTTTTTTTTTTTTTTTTTTTTAGTTCCCACTCTGTATATATTGTTTTCCATGTTTTCCAGCCTTTAATTTTCAGCCTTTTTGTGGTCTTTATGAATGAGGTGAGTCTCTTGAATGCTGCATATCGAAGGTTTATGTTTTCTAATCCAATTGGCTAGCCTCTGTCTCTTGAATGATGAGTTAAGGCCATTTACATTGAGAGTGTGGGCTAGGATTTAGCTTAGTTAGTAGAGTGCTGCTCTGTAGTCTTTAAGGTCCCAGGTTCTATTCCCAGCACCACAAAAATGGGAGAAGGATGTGGCAATCCACTCCTGAGGCAATCCCAAAAGAAACAGCCATTGAACCCTAGGAGAGTTGCTATGAGTCAGACATGACTTGACGGCACCTAACAATGTTGAGAGTAATTATTGACAGCAATATATTATTATGTATCAATTTGGTGTTTACTTCTTTTTTTGGTTCATATTTAGCCTATTGTTTTCTTAATTTCTCCTCATGTTTACTATTCATTCCCCTGACCTTGTGTTTGAGGTTGTCTTACTGCTCCCATATGCATTGTGTCAATGAGGATCCTCTGTAGTTCTGGCTTAGTGCCATAAGAGTCAGTATCATGGAATGTTTTGAACTCACCATCTATTTTTAAAGATAGCTTCACTGGGTACTGTAATCTTGGTTGGCAGTTATGCTTTTTCAGGGCTTGAATGTCTGACCAGGCTTTCCTTGCGTCTAGGGTTGTTGAGCCTGCAGCTGTAGCCCTGTGGCATCCGATCCCGTCAGATCTCGGAAGCTAAGCAGGGTCGGGCCTGGTTAGTACCTGGATGGGAGACCACCTGGGAACACCAGAAGCTGTAGGCTTGGGAGAAGGACCTGGCAACCCCCTCCCAAAAATCAATCTGCCATTGAAAACTCTATGAACAGCAGAGAAGCACTGACAATCGTGTTTCCCCTGTTGTACAGAGGGTCGCTATGAGTTGGATACCGACTCGATGGCACCTAACAACAACAACAAGGGTTGTTGAGAAATCAGTTGTTATTCTGATGCGTTTGCCTTTGTGAGTTCTCGTTTCTCCCTTGTAGCTTTTAGAATAGCTTCTTTGCTCCCTAAATTTAGCATTCCAACTATAATGTGCCATGGAGAGGACCTGTTCTGATCTCTATTTGGAGTTCTGGATGCTTCAGTTGTGTATGTATCTAATTGTTTTCTTAGTTTTAGGAAGTTTTCATCTAAAATCTGTTGGAATAGATTTCCTATTCCTCTTGTGTTGTTTTCAGCTCCTTTGTGGGCCCCTGAATTCATAGGTTGTACCTCTTCATTTTATTGAATACCTCTTGAATATCTTGGTCAAATTGCTTTATCTATTTTTCTTTCTTAGCATCTGAGTAGATAAGCTGGACAAAGTTTTCCTCAGAATTAGATACTCTGTTTTTGGCTTTATCTGTTCTGGTTACTGTAGGCTGTAATATTAAGTGGATTTATTTTGTTCTGTACTTCCAGCATTTCTAATTGATTCTTCTTGAGTCTGGATTTCTTTGGTGGATTTTTCTTCCATATTGGATACTTTTCTGTCCAGAGTTTCAGTTGCTCCCATCATGGTATCCTTGAGATCTTTCAACATATTTATCAGTAGGCTTCTAAATTCTTTTTCTAGTATCTCTAAGACCTTGGTTACTTTGAGATTGTGCAGTGAAGGGCTTTGGTCTACTGAGGCTTCTATCCTACCCTTTTATGTTTCTTATGTTTTTATGTTGAGGCTTGCTGCCCATTATTTGATTTGGGAACAAGGTCTGCCCAAAGTAAGGGTGCTAGAAGTCTAAATTGAATTTTGACTAATTAACAAGTACTCAATTAATAGTTAAAACCTCAGAACTGCTCTGCCTCCTCAAATTGACAGAGAAAGGAAAAAAGAGAAAGAAAAGGAAAGTGAAAAAATATATATGTTATTGATAAAAATAAAAGTAAAAGATCAGTCATATACACAGAACTGTGCACATTGCAAAAGCAAATCCCTGAACCATTTAGCTCCCTCAGAGAATAGAAAAGGAGAAAAAGAAAAAAAAGGTGAAAAACACAACAAATTAAAAATATATATGTGTATCTATGTATGTGGTATTAACAAAAATGAGAATAAATAATCATATGGTGTAGTACACATTGCAAAAGCAAAACCTCAAAGCTGTTCAAATCTCTCAGAGAAGAAAAGAAGAAACAAAACAAAACAGATAAGCTAAAAAAACAAAATAAGAAAGCAAAGAAACAACAAAACAACAACAAAAAATGAGCTTGCCTTAGTTGATTAGTTGATTGAAGCTGTTTGAGTGTCCCTCAGGTATAAGACATGTTTTATACCCGGGTGTTATCAAACAGTTGTCCTACCCCACCCTTTCTGATCCCTCTGATTCTCAACCTATCTGGCTAGCCACCACCAATTCCCCAAGAGCCTCCAGGGGCCACTCCCTCCTCAGCCTACCCTGGTACATGTATTTCCATGTTGGGACAGATTGGGCCAGATCCCTGGTCTTGCGGCTTGCTGCACCTCTTGCCTAAAGTTCCCAGGTGGGCCACTATCCCATTAGCTATCTCTGTCTAGTCCGCAAGTTATCATGAAGAAGTTAAAATTTGGGCCTTTTCTACTGTGTGTCAGGCTCTGTACCTCAATTCCAGCACATGGAAGGAGATTTTCCCTAGACACTCCCTGCAAGCTGGCAGGTCTGAGGAAAGGGTTTTTGTGCAGCATTCCTCTGGCAGGGATGATGGCAGGATGCCCATGCCACTATCTCTAGCTCAACCTGGCTTTGGGACTCATTTGCCAGCCCCACGCCATGGGGTATGCCACCAGTGCTGCACTAGCAGGATGATGGCCCATCGCCTCCAATTGTTCTGGGGCTTGTGCTCCCCTGCAGAACTCATGCCACACCAAAGTCTTGCCACAGACTGTGCAGCCTGATCCATGGCAGCAGATAACAGTGGTCCACTCACTTTGTCACACTCACTGGCACATCCTGGTTTGGAGGCTCTCTCCCCAATTCCATGTAGTGGTCAGCAAGATGATGGCATATCACCCCCAGTTGATCTGAGGCCTACACTTCTATGTGGAACTCACACTACACAGAACTTCTGTCACAGACTGCACAACCAGAACTTGCACAGCAGGAAGATGGCTGATCATGTCACTGGTTCCAGGCTCCCTGTATTTCCCAGCACTTCCTGGCTTTGGAGGTCACTCACCAGACTCACTCAGTGAAATGTGCCTCCAACGCCTTGTAAGCAGGATGATGGCATGTTACCTGGGCTGTGCACAGTGGTGGATCCGAGCCTAGACTCCCATGTGGAATTCTCCCTGCACTGTATGCACTCAGTGTTCTGCAGGCAGGATGATCTCCTTGACTTTTTTGTTCTGAAAACTGAATTTGAGCCTTCATCATGATGCTTTATAGTAACCTGAATCCCCATCTTGTTAATCTCTTCAGTACTTTAATCTCACAATTTTGCCAATACCCTTTCAAGAACTAGAGAATTTGCCAATTTCTAAGATGTTGTCACAGTTTTCTACTTTGGACAAACATTTTTGTACATGTAGATTTCTATATCTCTGTCATCATTTATAAAATAATAGTAGTAATAATTATTATTTCCTTTTGGGTGCTGTGGTACACACCTGCAATCCCAGTGACTCAGGAGGCTCAGGCAAGAGGATCTAGAGTTTGTGGCCAGAGGCAACCCACACAACTCAGTGAGACCCTGAGGGGCTGGGGGATGCAGCTCAGTGATAGAGTACTTGCTTAGCATGAGTGAGGCCCTAGTTTAACTACCACACCCTTAGTACTGAAAAAAAAAAAAATTTCCAGTGTCTAGTAAAATGTAACATATTAGGTGTTTTTTTTTTTTTTCTTCACTTTGTTTTTAACTTGGATAATAGAAACATTGATAGGGACATAGTTTATATTCAGCAGAATTGAAAGAAAGGTTCAGAGATCACATGTACACTCTATCCCACGTGTGCATAGTCTCTGCCATTATCAACATCACTTACCAGAGTAATGTTTATTACAATTGACCAACCTGGGACACACCATATTCACCCAAAGTCCATAGCTTATGTTATGGTTAACTGTTGGTGTTGAACAGTTTATGGATTTTGAAAAATGTATGTGACATGTATCCTACATTAAAATATCATATGTTGTATTTTCACTGCCATGAATTTCCCCTTTGCTCACCTATCCATCCCTTCCTCTTCCCCCACCCCTGGCAACCACACCTTTTCACTGTGTTCATAGTTTTGTCATTTCCAGAATGCCATACTTAGAAGCATACAGTATATAGCCCTTTCAGATGGGTGTCTTTTACTTACTAATATGCATTTAAGTTTCCTTCATGTTTTCAGGTCTTGATAGCTCTTTTCTTTTTAGTGTTGATCAACATACCATTGTCTGGATATACCTGTTTATCCATTCACTCACTGAAGGACATCTTGGTTGCTTCTAAGTTTTAACAATTATGAATAAAACTCTTGTAAACATTCATGGGTAGATTTTTGAGTAGATATGTTTTCAACTCCTTCAAGTAAAGAGCAAGGAATACAGTTACTGGATTATATGTAAGAATATATTTAGTCTTGTGGGAAACCACCAAACTGGGATGGGGCTATAGCTCAGTAGTACAGTACTTGCTTCGATGCTCGGGGCCTTGAGTGCAGTCCTCAGCAACATACATACACAGACACACACACACACACACACACACACACACACACGCACGCACGCAGAAGAAAAAAGGAAAACACCAAACTCTTCCAAAGTGTATCTTTTTTGCATTCTCACCAGCCATGACTCAGAGTTTCTATTGCTTTGCATCTTTGTCAGCATTTGGTGTTAGTGTTCTGGATATTGTCCATTCTAACTGATATGTAGTCATGTCTCATGGTTGTTTTAACATACCAGTTTTTAATATGTTTTAGAGCCTGGGAATTTATCAGCCATAAAGTAAGGAAGCAAGGATCCTTATTAGTAACAGTACCAAGTCTTGCAGATTCTCTCTCAGGTCTTCAGGTACGTAAGCCACTTTTTTACCATTTTTATTGTCAAAACTTTTCTCCTGCTTTTTTTTCTGACAGCTGTTACAATATTCTTGAAATATTCTGTCTGAAATAGTGACAGATCATAGAATAGCAAGAAGTTACTGCCTTTTTTTTTTTTTTTTTTTTTTTTTTTTTTTTTTTTTTTTTTTTTTTTTTTTTTTTTTTTTTTTTTTTTTTTGTGGTCCTGGGGGTTGAACCCAGGGTCTTGTGCCTGCATGCTTTGCAAGTGCTGGACCACTGAGCTGCGCCCCCAGCCCTTTTTTTTTTTTTTTTTTTTTTTTTCTTTTCTCTCTTTTTGAGACAGGGTCTCGCTAAACTATGCAGACTGCCTCTGGTCTCAAACTTGCAATCCTCCTGCCTCCTCCCCAGCTGCTGGGATTACAGGCATGTGCCACCACACCTGGTGCTTTTTTTTTTTTTTTTTTTGAGACAGGGTCTTAATGTGTAGTCCAGCCTGGTCCTGAACTCATATTGATCCTCCTGCCTCAGTGTCCTGAGTGCTGGGATTACAAGCATGCATCACCACACCTGGCTAAGACTTTATTGCTTTAATACTGATTTGTGGTTTATTTTCTGGCTTCGGGAACCATAAAGTGTAATTCATATCTGGATTTAAATTCACTAACTTCTCTAGCCAGTTTTTCTACCTGCAAGATCATATGTTTAGGTTAACAAACACTAATGAATGTTTATAAGGGTTTTCAAACATTCACATCATAGCAAAGAGCAGTGGCACTCACCTGTAGTCCCTGGTACATAAGAGGATGAGACAGGATGATCCCTTATGCCGAGGAGTTCAAGACTAGCTGGAGCAACAGAGCAAAATCCTGTTTCAAAAAAAATAAAACAAGAAAGTTAAAAAATTAAAAATGAATTAAAAAATAAAGAACAATCACATTATAACTTTGTCCCTTAGAACAAAAAGAACAGAGTTAGCTGACCATGGTGGCACATGCCTGTAATCCCAGCACTCAGGAGGCTGAGGCAGGAGAACCAAGAGATTGAGGCCAGCCTGGGCAACATAGACCCTGTGTTATAAAACATAGTGGGGAAGGGAGGGCAGAGTTGTTCAAGGATTTTAGAACCAGAGGAGTAAACTGGAGGACTGCATACTGTTTGCAGTTTGGCCTCCTAAGTCAGTTTAGATTTTTTTCCCCCCACTTTACACAGGGTCTTAATATGGAGCACCAGGCTGGCCTGGAACTCACAATCTTCCTGCCTCACCCTACTGAGTACTAGGCTTACAGGCATGTATCACAATGCCTTGCTAGTTTGGAATCTTTCACAAAACCATCTCTTTATTCGCCATGTAAAAGAAGACTGTTTTATTT
The DNA here is from genome assembly GCA_007922755.1 of Pedetes capensis. Classification (NCBI taxonomy): domain Eukaryota; kingdom Metazoa; phylum Chordata; class Mammalia; order Rodentia; family Pedetidae; genus Pedetes; species Pedetes capensis. The sequence continues at coordinate 12,205 of VMDO01014859.1, read as the reverse complement.
TAATAATAAAATTCAACCCAACAAATTGACCCTTATATGTAGGTTAATTACTATTTGTGAAGTTCTTTGAGATCCTCAGATGAAAGATACTCTTTTATTTGTTAATACAAAATATTATTATTTTATTTCATGGAGCTCTTCTCATATATAATCACTGCCAAATTTAAGTACCTGTTTCTTCCTTTAAAAAAAAAACCAACAACCAGACACCATGGCTCACACCTGTAATCCCAGCAGCTCGGGAGGCAAAGGCGGGAGGTTCATAAGTTTGAGGCTAGAGGCAACATGCATAATTTAGTGAGAGCCTGTCTCAAGATAAAATAATAAAAAATGGACTGAGGGTGCAGCTCACTGGCAGAGCACTTGCAAAGTATGGACAAGGCCCTGGGTTCAACCCCCAAGTACGACAAAAAAAAAAAAGCCTTTAAAAACTTTTTTAGTAACCATCCAAATTAGAAAAGTAATTCATGTTTGTTATAACAAGAAAGTAATCCAGAGATGCATCATGAAAAGGTACTAATCTCCCCAGGTTCTCCTTTCATTTCCTCCCTATGAGTGTCCAACCCCATTAGTAGGTGATTCTTCCAGAATTTTCTGTACTCATAAAAACATACTTCTTAAAACATATGATCTCTAATTTATATTGCAATTTCGATGTAGAGAGAAATAATTTGATGATTTTTTTTCACTTACCAAAATAGCAGATTTCACACCAAATACATAAAGCTGGCCAAAGAACCATTAAAAATTGATATTTATGGAAGAGTCTTTACCCCTAAAGCTTTGATGACCTCTTTGCTTTCCTATTTAGAAAACTACTTTAAATAGATACATGCAATAGTGGCTCCAGAATTTCTGTAGTATGGAGGCTCATGTTTGCAGTGTGAAGGGAAGGCTTTGTTTTACTTTGTTTTTCAGTACTCAGGGGCTGAACCCAGGCCTCATGCAGACTTTGCAAGTGCTCCACTGCTGAGCTAAACCCCAAGCCCATTTCTGATTTATTATCTCACTAAGTTAAGCAAGTTGCCTCTGGTCTCAAATTTACAATCCTCTTGCCTTTGCTTTCCAAGTCACTGGGATTACAGACATGCACCAGTGTACTCAGCCAACAAGAGGAAGGGTTTCATGAAGGTTATGAAAAGAGATTATTCCCCACCATCACTGTGGGTATATGAATAGTTTTTCTGTGGCTTGTGAATATTCCTATTGTTGTTTTGTCTTTTATTTTCTAAGCCTGATGATAATTATTTTACTAGTTACATTAAAATCTGTATTTTTTCATATTCTATAATCAGAGTAAATTAAGTGTCTAAACCCTCAAACCTACCATTTAGTACATCATAAAATCATTCATGTGGCACCATGTAGACTTCTTTTTTGTTTCTTGGTTTTTTTTTGTTTTTTGTTTTTTGTTTTTCTGTACTGGAGATTGAATCCAGGGCCTTGCATTTGCATGCTTTGCAAGTGCTGGACCACTGAGCCGCACCCCCAGCCCATTTTTTTAACTTTTTGAGACAGGGTCTCACTAAATTAGGCAGACTGCCTCTGGTCTCAAACTTGTGATCCTCCCGCCTCTGCCTCCTGAGCTGCTGGGATTATAGGTGTGCACCACCATGCCTGGCACTCATGTAGACTTGTTTTTGATCATTGTAACAAAAATCTGTTACGTTTAAATACTTTGGATGATTTCATGAAATTATAGAGAATAGAATCATTATGCAATATTCATAGTTGTTTATAATCTTTTTTTCTAGGCTAATATAGAGTTATCCCTGTGGGTTGAAGAGGTACCACTGAACTATGATGTATACCCACAACAGGACATTGAAAGAGAAGCTCTTGAACAAATTCATTTATATAAGATTCTCTAGCACCAAAATAATACTACCAAGTATAATGTTTTGTTGAGTGTATTACAAAATAATGAAAAAGAAATATATCCCCAGTATCCTAATTCATTTTTTCTGTATATTCCCTTTCAAACTTTGTATATATGATTATATACTTGTAAATAGTTGTATATGTATACAACTTTGTTCTGCTTTATGTGATAGTATAATTAAAATACTTGTTTGAAATTCTTGTTTTCTCTTTTCAGTTTGTTGTTAAAAATATAAATGTGTCTGTCTTTAGTCACAAGGTCTGTATGCCACAACCAAATATAACCCCCAAAAGACCTAGAAGTAGCTTCTTTCATGAGAAGAAAGTGGAGGGGAAGGGCAGGTTACACTGTATCCCATTTATTTATTATATCTCTATTCTTTAAGATTCCTTATATGCAGCTTTATCTGAAGAGGCTAGATATGACTAAAATCCTAAAAACGGCAGTTTTTAGGGAAAAAAATTGAGCTAGAAACACAGCCTCCAAAATGTATTGAGGATATATATCAAGGTAATTACTAGTGATTGTTTTTCATTTCTATTTCTTACATATTCCTTTTGTTGTTATTGGTTTTTTTGTTTGTTTTATTTTCAGACAGGGTCTTGCTGTATAGCCCAGGCTGGCCTTGAACTTGCAGTCCTCCTGCCTCAGCCTCAGTGCTGGTCACCACACCCAGCTCCTTGTTTTTTTCTTTGTTTGCTTTTTTATAATGATTATTTCTCTGAAGTCAGGAACAGCGAGATATTTTTAAACAGAATGCAATGCAACATCAAAATTTAACCCTTTAACTACTTCCAATACTCTTTTTTCTTTCTTCCTTTCTTTTCTTTCTTTTTCTGTCTTTCTGCCTTTTTTTTTTTTTTTTTTTTTTTTTTTTTTTTTTTTTTTTTTTTTTTTTTTTTTTTTTTTTTTTTTAGCGGTACTGGGGGTCTGAACCTGGGGCCTCGCACATATGAATGAGAACATATGGTATTTCTCTTTTTGAGCTTGTGTTCATTTGCTTAAGATGATATTCTCCAGTTCTATCCATTTTGCTGAAAAATGACATTATTTTATTTATTGCTGAGTTTATTCCATTGTGTATATGTACCATATTTTTTATGCATTCTTCTGTTGATGGACACCTTGGTCGGTTCCATATTCTTGCTATTGTAAAAAGTGTGCATTGAATACAGAGATGCACATGTCTCTGTTGTATGATGACTTGTCTCCCTTTGGATGTATTCTCAGTAGTGGTGTAGCTGGGTCATATGGCAGTTCTATTTTTAGTTTTCTGAAGTATCTCCATATTGATTTCCAAAGTGGTTGAACAAATTTACAGTCCCACCAACAGTGTAAGAAGGTTCCTTTTTCTCCACATCCTTGCCAGCATTTATTTTTATAAAATCTATAAAACTTGTGAGTTATGCTATTTGATCTTCACATGTTAAACAAACTTTCTGTGGGATAAACTCTACTTGGTCATAATTCGTTACCTTTTTTTATATTCTTGTAAGCAATTTGCTACAATTTCAAGTCCACGTTTGCCAGAGAAATTGATATTCAGACTGTAGTTTCTGGAACTGCTGTTTGTTTTAGTATGAAGCTAGTGTTTAAGTCTGTCATCTTTAGCCTTTAAATTGTATCTTTAGACCATTTCATTTATAGATTACTGATATTTGTGGGTTTAAATTAACCATTTTTCTATTTGTTTTCTATTTACCTCATCTGTTTTTTTTTCCTTTCTTACCTTCTTTTGGATTCATTTGAATACTTCTGATAATTCTATCTTCGTTATCTACTTTTTAGCTGTACATCTGTTGTTTTTTAATTATTGTTCTAGAGTTTCTACTATACATCTTTAATTTATCACAGTCTACCTATGATATTATTATACCAATTCATGTGTAACATAAAGAATTTATATAATTCCTTCTGTGCCTAGGTAAGCTTTGTATTATGTGTGTTATAAGCCCCCCAATACCTTATTGCCATCTTTTGTTTTATATAAACCATTATATTTTTTAAAGTTTTCTTTTGTTTTATTTGTTTTGGTGTTTTGGGTTTTGTTTTTACTTTTAGATATGATCTCATGATGTAGCCCAGGCTGGCCTTGTATGCACCATCCTCCAGCTTTAGCCTCCTGAATGCTGAGATTAGAGGCTACATGCCAACACACCTGACAAGAGATTTTTATTGTTAAAAAATTATATTTACCCATAAATTTACTATCTGTGGTGCTCTTTTTGTATAGATCCATATTTCTCCCTATCATTTCCTTATGCCTAAGAACTTTCTTTCAATCAGGCACAGTGGCATATATCTTTAATCTCAGTGATTTGGGAGGCAGGGGCAGGAGGATCACAGATTTGAGGCCAGAACCAGCCTGCATAACTTAGTAAGACCCTATCTCAAGATTAAAAAATAAAATATGGGCTGGGGATGCTGCTCAGTGGAACAGCACTTGCAAAGTATGAGCAAGATTCTGGGTTCAGCCCCAAAAACTGCAAAAATGAAAACAAAAACACTTTTCCCATTTCTTCAACTGATCCACTGGTGATAGAGTCTCTCTGACTTTATATGTCTAAAAATGTCTTCATTTTGCCTTCATTTTTGAAAGCTTTTTTTTTCCCCTGGATTTTGAATTCTAGGTTGATGCTTTCGTTTTTCAATACCTTAAAGATGTTGCTCTATGTCTTCTGGCGTATACTGCTTCTGTCATTTTTAATCTCTGGTCCCCTGAATGTGTGTCCTGTTTATTTGGCTGCTTTTAATATTTTCTTTTTGTTACTAGTCCTCAACAATTTCATTTAATTATTCCATAGTGTATTTTATTTCATGTTTGTTTTGATTGGGATTTGTTGAGCTTCTTAGATCTGTGGTTTGTCCTTTAGGTCAAAGTTTGAAAATATTTGGCCAGTATTTCTTTAAACATTTATTTCACTTCCCCAATTTTCTCCTTTCCTTTTAGTAGATTACTTGATATCATTCCACAGTTCACTGATGCTTTGTTCTTTTTCCCCCAAGTTTTTTCTTTCTGTATTTCCTTTTGGATCACTTCTGTTTTTACATCTTCAAGTTTATTAATCCTTCCTTCAGTAGTGGCTAATATTTCATTAATCTCATCTGGTGTATTATTCATTTCAGGTAGTTTATTTTTCATCTCTGTATTAGTTCTATTTTATCACTGTGACTAAGTTTCCAAGAAAAGCAATTTAAAGAAAGAAAGGTTTATTTTGGCTCAGGGTGTCAGAGTTCAGTAAATGGTCATTTGGTCCCATGTGCTCGGGCAGGACATCATGGCAGTGAAGGACAGAGAGATAGGCAGGCTAGATGGAGAAACTCACACCTATAATTCCAATAACTCAGGAGGCAGGGGCAGGAAGATAGCAAGTTCAAGGTCAGAGACTGTCTCAAGATAAAGAATTTTAAAAGGGGATAGGGATGCAGCTCAATCATAGAGCGCTAGCAAGTATGTGCAAGGCCCTGGGTTTAGCACCCCAGTACCACAAGAAAGGGGGGTGGCATACAGCCAGGGGTTATAAATCCCCAGAGACCCACCTCATTGATCGACTTCCTCCTTCTAGGTCCCACCTCATAATGTTTCATAACCTCCCAAAATAGGTCCACCAGCTGAGGGCCCAGTGTTCAAACACATGAGCCTTTGAGGGACATTTCATACACAAACCATAACATTTCACTCTTGGCCTCCAAAAGCTCATGGCCATCCCATAATGCAAAATGCACTTAATCCATCTCCAAGAGTCCAAAGTCTTAACAGTTCCAACAGTGTTCAAAAGCCCAAATTTAAAGTCCTCAAACTCAAGGCAAACTCTTTGCTGTGAACCCCTATAAAATAAATAAAGTTACATACTTCCAACATACAATGGCACACTCAAAAAATAAGGAATAGGGGCATTGCAAGGAAAGACTGGACCAAAGCAAGACCAACATACAGCTGGGCAAACACTGAGTCCTGCAGCTCCATTTCTGGCATCTTGCACGTGCAGTAGCATCATCTTGGACCCCACAGGTTTGGGCAGACTCAACCCTATGGCCTTGCCGTTTGTAACCCATGTGGCCTCTCTCTGAGGGTGGTTTCATTCATTGAAGCAGGCTTCCTCAGGAGATATTCCACATTGCTGGCATCCCCAACATCCTGGGGTCTCTATTGTGGCTTATGCTTCACCGTCACATCTTTATGTATCATGCCTTCAGGAACCTTCTGCAAAGAGTCCAACCCTGCTACACATGCTTGTCCTCCCATGTCTTTTTCCGGGACCTTGGTGCAAGCCTTGCACCTGCATGCCTGCAAAACCAGCACCACATCAATAATGCCAAGGTCTGCTACTTGTTCAGGAAGTAACTGGACCCCTTTGGACCATGGCTGCAGTGGCCTCTGAGTGCTATTCAGCTAAACTGGAGAAAACATTTCCCTAGGCAATCCTTTTCCAGCAGGCAGCTCTCTGGCTCTCTCTTTTTATTTTATTTTATTTTAATTAATTTATTAATACAGAGTCTCACTATACCTAGGTTGGCCTAAAACTTACTATGTAGCCCAGGCTTGCCTCAAATTCACCTCTATCCTATAGCCACAGCCACCCAAGTGCTGGGAATACAGATGTGGGCCACCATGCCTGGCCAGGCTTTCTCTTTTTAAATGAAAGTCTTTCAAATTAGGTTTGTGGTTTCACAGCCTGGAGGCTTCAATGAGTGGCTCTCATGAGTTCCTGATTTATCCTCAAGACACCTTTCCTCCTATTGTCCCAATGTGGTAATTTCTTTAACAACCACAGATTCTTTGTTCACACCTTTAAATGTATGGCCTTTCTGGCCTGAATACATGTTTTCCAAATCTTTTTGCTCTGTTTTTTTGCTCTGAATTTCCACTATATACCTGCTTAAAGGGCTGGGATTTAGCTCAGTTGGTAGAGCACCGCTCTGCAGTCTCTGAGGTCCCGAGTTCGATTCCCAGCACTGCAAAAATGGGAGAAGGACGTGGCAACCCACTCCCAAAGCAGTCCCGAAACAATCTGCCATTGAAAACCCTATGAGGGTCACTATGAGTCGGACACAACTCGATGGCACCTAACAACAACAACCTGTTTAAAAGCATCTAGAAGCACCCATGCCACAGCCTCAATGCCGTGCTATCTTGAAATTTCTTCTCTGCCAAATTAATTAATTACTTTGAATTTAGCTTTACTGAAAAGTTCAGGACATGGTCAATTTTTCAGAATATACCCAGATCCTTTGCCAGAATGTAACATGAATGGCCAATTCCGAATAGAATCTTTATTTTCACTTGAAACCCTATGAGAACCAACCTCTTTATTGTCCCCATTTCTATTGGCATTCTGATTTTTAAATTCCCACCAGAACTTCCCATCAAGTTGTGCTTACAGCATTTTATGGCTTCTCCTGCCTGCATCTCCAAACTCTTCCAAACTACTCCTACAAATAAGTTCCAATAGCCTAAGAACCACATCAGGTTTTAGTACAGCAACAACCCCACTTCCTCCGTACCAATTTTTTGTGCTAGTTAGCTTTTGTGTCACTGTCACAAAATACTTGACAAAATAGCAAGAGGAAGAAGGATTTATTTGGTCTCACAGTTCCAGTAGTTTCAGTCCATAATGGAGGGGAGGAGGCTGTAGAGCAGAGCAGTTCACATGTGGCACCAGGAAACAGAGAAAGGGAGAATGCTGGAGCTCACAGGCTTTCTCCTCCTTTTGTATTCCATCATCCCATGGGATTGTGCCACCCATAGTCAGGATAGGTGTTTCACCCTCAGTTAATCCTCTCTAGAAATGCTCTCATAGACACACCCATAGATGCACCTTGCCATCTCCTAGGTGATTCTAAATCCAGCCAAGTTGACAATGAAGATTAACCCTCACAATCTCTACGTTTGATTTGGGTCTTTAAAAAGATATCTTATATGCCTATTTTTATCATGCTCACACTTTACTTTTTTGAGGATATATAGTTACAATAGTTGTTTTAATGTCCCTAACTAATTCTATCATGTGTGTCATTTCTGGGCTTGTTTCTATGGATGGATTTTTCTCCTCATTAGGGATTACTTTCTCTCATTTTTGCAAATGTCTTTAATTTTAAATTGGATGTTATTGTGCTGGAGTCTTTTGCATTCCTTTAAATATTTTTTAGTTTTTTTCTGGGATTCAGTTATCCTACATAGAAACAGTTTGAGTGATCCTTTCAATGCTTACTTTTAAGCTTTGGTACAGAGGTCCATAAGAGCCATTAATCTAGGGCTTCTTTGGCCAACTACTGAGAAAATACCCCTCTCAAGACTATTTACAATGTGTCAGGAGGTTTTCCCACTTTATTTGGTTGAAACACTAACTATTCCTAGCCCTCTTCTACTTGTTCTTTTCTACTGTTTCTTTCTCCAGCCGTTGTAGTTTTCTTCACGTACGTGTACTGATCAGTACTCAGCTGAATATTCAAGGAGAATCCTTCAGAGCTGTTTTCTCTGGTTTTCATTCTGCAAATTCTGATGCCTCCACCACTCAGATCTTCAAACTCTTATTTCCTCAACTAAAGTGGTCGCCAAACTCTGAGCTTCTCCTCCCTGTGTTGCAGCCTGGGTAATTTCCAGTGGCCAAAGGGTAATCAGGAATCACCTTGTGTGTTTCCTTGTTAGGGTTTAGATATAAATGTTGCCCCAAAGTCATGAGTTTAACATTGGGTCCCTGCTGGTGGTGGGATTTTTGGGAGGTGGGATTCTAGCTTAGCAGATGTGACTCCTTGGAAGCAAGTCCTTGGAGGCTTTTTATCCAGACCTGAGGCCCTGATCACTCTCTGCCTTCTAACCCATGATACCGTGGTCATCTGCCATGGACTTGGCTGCCTGCGTAGATGCTTGCCCCACTACCACACCTTCCTGCTACCATGTGGTCTGATCCTCTAACTGTGAGCTCCCAAAAAGCTTTTTCCTCCATAGGTTTGTTTTGGTTAGTTTTTTTGCTACAGCAACAATAGCTGACTAATACATTCCTCTGCTGCAAAATTACTTCCCTGCTGTGCCTGCTATCTGATATCTGAAGACAATATCTCATATATTTTTCCCAGTTCTTTAATTGTTTTAGGTGGGAGGTTAGTTCTGGTTCCTGTCACACTATCTTGGCTGGTAGAAGAAGTCACACCATTTTTTTCATTTCCCAGAATCTTCTTAGTAAAAGGTATAACCAAAATGTTGCATCAGAACATATTTTGCATGTGAATTTTTTGAATCATTTCACAGGAATGAGGAAGCTCAAGAACTGCAAAAGAAAAAAAAAGTGCCTAAAATGAAGAATTGAGAAGTGAGAAAGCAATTATTACTTCTCCTAATGTAGTACTCATTAACAATTAAGGAGGGCTGGGATTTAGCTCAGTTGGTAGAGCGCTGCGCTGCAGTCTCTGAGGTCCCAAGTTCAATTCCCAGCACCGCAAAAATGGGAGAAGGACCTGGCAATCCACTCCCAAGGCAATCCCGAAACAGTCAGCCATTGAAAACCCTATGAGGATCGCTATGGGTCGGATACCGACTTGACAGCACCTAACAACAACAACAACAACAATTAAGCAACTTAGGTAATATCTAAGGCTTGTGGAAAACATGGGCAAAAAATTCTTAATTGCTTATTATTTCTTGACTTTATAACCTCAGGTAATAAGCATATTTCAAGATCAGCAGCATTTTGAAAACCCACCCTTGCACAAAAGTTTTGCTCTTACCAAAATGTGAGAAATTTTTTTATAAATATGGGAGACATTGAACATAAAACTTAACTTTCTACTGGCTGATTGTTACTCTAATGAAGCAAAAAATAAGCAGTATTTGCAGGACAAATTGCAGAATAGCAGAACTGAGAAGGCAATTCAGAAGAAAATATTTTTAAAGAAAAACTTTCAAAGTGAAATAAAAAATTTATTTTCGCCTTCTTCGTGTTGTTGTTAGGTGCCATCAAGTCAGGATCAACTCATAGAAACCCTACATACAACAGAATAAAATACTTCTGGACACTGTCCCATGCACAAGATCTTTCTTACATTTAAGCCCATTGTTGCAAACACTGTGTCAATCCATCTAGTTGAGGGTCTTCTTTTTTTTGTTGACCCACTACTCTCCCAAACATGATGTCCTTCTCCAGGGATTGGCCTCTCCTGACAACACACCCAAAATATGTAAGATGCAGTCTAGCCATCCTTGCTTCCAAGGAGCACTCTGGTTGCACTTTTTCTGGGATGGTTCTCTTGGTTCTTTTGGCAGTCCATGGTATATTCAATGTTTGTCTCCAGCATCATAATTCAAAAGCATCAATTCTTCTTCTGTATCCTTTATTCAACATCCAGCTTTCACAAGCATATGATGCAACTGAAAATATCATGGCATGAGTCAGGTGCACCTTCATATTCAATGTGACAGAAAATCACAGCATCTCAGATGAATTATTTCACACTTTCCAAGTGGAAAAACAATTATTTTGGGGGCCAAGAAAAGGTTTGAAAAGTTTTAAACAGTTTTCATAAAGGAGATACAACTGAAAGGAATTGTACTGTAACAACCTCTGTAGTAACCTTCTTAGACCTTAAGACCTAAGAGCTTCTTGTCAACATCCCTATTAAATGAATAAAATGAAACCAGAAGGCTATCCCTGAAATATTAACAAGTAAGCATGCCAATGCATGGGGTTATGATTATCATCTTCAACAAATCACTTAAGAACAAAGCATCTTGTGATCTTTTGGGGGGCTAGGGTGGGATGGTTACTAAGCAGTGAGGATGTGGTTTCCTAACATAGCAAAATACTTTTTCCAAAATATTTTAACCCTATTAAGTTAAAAAAAAATACATACAAGTGTGAGGCCCTGGATTCAGCCCCCAAGTACTGGGTAAGAAAGAAAAGTAAAGAAAACTGAATATAAAAGTCCCAACAATTAAAATTCTAAAGAGAATCTTAAGACAGCTAGTTCTACCCAGGCGTGGTGGCACACACCTGTAATCCTAGCAATTTGGGAGGCGGAGGCAGGAGGATTGCAGGTTCAAGGCCAGAGGCAACCTGTTAACTTGGCAAGAATATGTCTCAATTAAAAAAACAAAACAAAACAACAACAAAAGAAAAAACAGCTGGTTCATCTCAATATAGTATATTCAAAAAAATCAAATGTAAGGGTTTTAATTAAAAGTTTATGTAACTATTTGCATATTCCAAGTTACTGTCAGAAATATCTGTGGGGTTTTTTGTGGGGGGTTGTCAATTTTGTTTTGCTTGTTTGTTTTTGTTTGTTGTGCATCATTCCTGGATCTACTGCAACACACGGACAGTGCATGGAATAGACAGAGAAAAATCCTATTCCATCCCCATACTTCTAATATCCATTTATATATTGCCCTCAGAGAGAGGACATATCAGGTGTAAACTGATAAAAACAGATGCTAAATCTTAGCCAAAAGGCCTGGAAGCAACCCCACAAGGTTTTTAAAACTTCAATCTCTTCCCCTATTGTACATAGGAGATGTATTATTACATACCTATTTGGGGGGTCCTTTACTAACTTGCCAGATATTCAGGGATGTGACTGACTGCAAAAGTTGGTTTCCCTCCCTTCCTTCCTTCCCTCTTTCCTTTTCTTTCTCTTTCTTCCTCCCCCTCCTTTCCTTTCTCTTCCCTCCCCCTTCCTTCTTTCTTTCTTTCCTTCCTTCCTTCCTTCCTTCCTTCCTTCCTTCCTTCCTTCACAGTACTAGGGAGTTAAATCCAAGGCCTTATACATGCTAGGTAAATGCTCTACCACTGAGCTGCATCCCAGCCCCTTTTTTACTTTTATATTTTAAGGTAGGGTTTCTCTAAGTTAAATAGGCCACCTCTGGCCTTGCACTTGTGATCCTCCTCCAAGTAGATGGGATTATAGGCACTGCCATGGTTCCTGGCTTCCAAAGCTTTCTTTAAAGAAAAGGCAAAATAAAGTGTGCTTTTATCAACAGTTTCTGAAGATAAATTTTAATTAATTGTATTGTTGTTGTTGTTAGTTGCCTTCGAGTCGGTATCCGACTCATAGCGACCCTCATAGGGTTTTCAATGGCTGGCTGTTTCGGGATTGCCTTGGGAGTGGATTGCCAGGCCCTTCTCCCATTTTTGTGGTGCTGGGAATTGAACTCGGGGCCTCAGAGACTGTAGCGCAGCGCTCTACCCACTGAGCTAAATCCCAGCCCAATTAATTGTATTATAGTCACATAAATCCACATTTGCATTGAATCATTTGAAAAATTCATGTTTTAATGTTTCAAAGAACTATTGTAGCTTTCCTTTCCTTTTCTTTTTTTTTTTTTTTTTT